>RXID01015311.1:0-182212 GCA_005019695.1 Trichopus zeylanicus subsp. travancoricus | reverse complement strand
AGCTAGATGAATACGATGTCAAGAAATTAGCCATCTAGGAATACATTGATGCTCTGGATGAATATGTTCAGGGAAAAAGAAGCCAAGAAACTCTTGAAGAATTCTTTCCTAATAAACTTAGAGCTTTACTAGAGGACCTTGATGCTAAAAATGAAGAAAGTGAACTTCTGGTAGTAATATATTTTGCAATATTTACCATTAGAGGTTTACAACCAAGCTGATCCCTACCTTATTGCTTCAATGATGAGAAAATTCAGGGTGTAAGGCAAGAAGAAGCAAATAAATTTATTGAAAATATTACTGATAAAATGAGAGATCCCATGAGCCTTCTTGAGGGCTGCTCCTGAGATAATTATCTTAGAGAGTGATTCACCCATGAGTATGATTATGACATACTCAAGTGTAGCTAGATACTATGAAAGAGCTAGATATAATTAACATGAGTTTTTTCAGAGGGCAAATGCAAATGCTGAATGAGCATATGAAGGCTATGGTTGCCCACATGGAAAGCATGACACATAAGACTATTATGCTCTGTGAGGAAGTCAAGCGGATAGAGAAGGTGCTGGAAGAAAAGACAAAGTTATATAAAAGACCTTATAGGGGTATTGAGAAATCACTTACTGACCCTCCTCGGGATCAGAATGACCATGTGAGCCACTTACTCCAGAGATGGATCAAGAAAGGTAGACACTATCGAAGAGGGTTATTTAAGTCTATGACCTATAATCACATAGTAACTTATACGTCTGAGGTGAACACTAATGAGCTGCTATCCTAGCCTCTATTAGGCAGTCCAACAATAAATGCTCAACCCACTAGATCTGGTAAAGTCCCAGTCCTAGAACCTGTGGAAAGATGCGCTTTGCCAACTTTAGAGGAATTATGCATACAAGACATAGACGATAAACACAATTCCATGTCTAACTTAGACCAACCTTATGATCATTTTGGGAGGTCCTACATTAGTAAGTGCCAAAGGAAGAAGCAAACATTTTAGGAGAGGATCAAATGAGTTAATGCTAAAGCTCATTCTGCCCCCATATTAAATCAATATGAATATCTACGATCAAGCCAGTCTGGACATCCACAGAAGAGACATCCTAAATACAAAGTCCTGAGGAAGGTTATGCTAGTATATGAAATAAAAGAGTTCATCTAGAGAGTTTTTGAAGACCTTTCTACAAGATAGCCCTATGTGCCTAATTCTGATGTTGAATGACATGATTATTAGCTAGTTACATCCTTCAATCATATTTAGAGAACTATTGACTGAGGGCAAGGGTCCACTACCTTCTGTTGCATGATTAGCCTTGGGAGTGATCCTGAAGATGAACCTTATTGGTCTCATTATGCTAGATTTCAACTACAGAGAGCAAACCTGATACAACTCCAAGATGAAAAGGTACTACATTCGAGATAAGCTCCAATGCCTAGGGATAAGAATATCCCCAAGGAAAAGGAAATTCAAATAAATGAGGATATTGAGTCTTTGTACACTGGACCAGCACCCAAAAAGATGGAATATAATATAACAGCTCATTTCAAGAAGATTCCTACTATTTTAAGTGTGTTTAATACCTTGATGATGTCATAAGAACTCAGGGATACATTAGTGTACATCTTACAGAATTTGACCAACTACCAAACATACTTTGCTGAATAGAAGATGAAGGAGTCCTTGTATGCATGCCAAACTCCTGCTATCACCTTCATAAATGATGACATGCTATCTGGAACAATAGACTATAACAAACCATTATATGTTATAAGAAACAATGATGGGATTAAGATCAATCACATCTTGATTAGCCTAGATTCCTCAATCAATTTGATGATTCTCTGAACTCTAAGAGCTCTGACTTTGGACATGTGTCACCTATCGTCTAAGATTATAACCATACAAAGGTTTAATCAAAATAGCCAAAGAGCTCTGGTGGCCATAACTATCCCTTTGAAAGTGGCAAAATGATGATAGACGTCAAGTTTTATGTGATCAATACTAATGCATTATACAAAACACTACTAGAGAGGTTATGACTACATAAAAACAAAGAAGTGTCATCAACCCTACATCAATATCTCAAATACTTCGAGGATAGTGAAGAATATCGAATTGATAGAGATGTATACTATTTTGATGTTCATGAGGTACATTATGATGATGTAAAATACTATCAGAGATCCGATGCTGATAGGGGGTTTGCTTTCATTAGTCAAGTCAAGTAAAAGATTGCTAACTTGATCTTTACTCCTCCTCACCTAAAAAGTGATTCTGACCCAACCTCTTCAGATGAAGAAACCCCGCAAGTCTGCTTGGGTGGTTATACTTCTGATGAAGATAATAACAGAGGCCAAATAGAAAATACTCTCCTTATGACTAAAAGTTTGAGAGGTTTATTTAAGCCATTAGATGAGCTGAACATCCATGTCGTGGAAGAATTAACAACTTTCTATATTCCTCCATGGTGCAAAAGGAGAAAAGGAAAAACACTATTTTATAAGAAAATTTCTTGTATCCTAAGTATACATGAAATCCTGGGGATTGAAGATCTAGTGGATGATGGTGATTATTAATCGGTAGTCATGCCTAAATATTTCTCAGACTAGCTTCATCAGATAATCAACAAATTTGGCTGTGGGCATTCACAAACACACACACAGAGAGAGAGAGAGAGAGAGAGAGAGAGAGAGAGAGAGAGAGAGAGAGAGAGAGAGAGAGAGAGAGAGTCATTTCTTCAAAAATCTATGAGATCCACCCCAAAGATGTGCTTATATTCTTGGAAAAGAAAGCAAAAATACCAAAGGACTAGGCTATATTACTCCAAATGCCCACATATGTCTTATGGTTACCATTGACCCCTCTTTGATATTCAAGATGCCCAAATGATATCAATACCCCCTGACACATGTGCCGAGGTAACTGTTACTTTTTAGACATCACAAGAAGGTGACATCCTCGATGAAATTTCATTAGAACCAAAAGAAAGGAGTCATGATGCAGTTGAAATACCCTTAGACGAACCTTTGCCAAACCTCACTCGACATGATGACTCACTTAGTGAAGAAATAATTCTTAAACAAAAAAAAACTCCACCAGAACTAGAGAATGGGGGGCAATTTATAGTTGATGAACTGAGATTAACCTAGGCTTAGAGGAAGACCCTAAGCCAACTTTCATTAGCACTCAACTTTGAGAGGAAAGCCAAACCCAGCTCAAAGCAGTACTCCAAGAGTACATTGATTACTTTATGTGGAGCCATAAGGAGATGCCTCGACTAGATCTTAAAGTTGTAGTCTACAAAATAACTATCAATCCTAAGCTTTCGCCTTTGAAACAAGCACCTAGGAAGATACAACTTGATCTAGAACAAAAAGTAATAGAAGAAACAAAGAATTTGATTGAAGTAGGCCTCATTAGAGAGGAAAAATACCCAGATTGGATGGTAAGTATCATACCAGTCAAGAAGAAAAATGACCGAATTCTCATTTGTGTGGACTACAGAGATTTGAATAAAGCATATCCAAAAGATAATTTTTCATTACCAATAATAAAAATCATGATTGACAACACAACATATTTTGAAATATTCTCTTCATGGATGGTTTTTCAGGATATAACTAAATCAAAATACATCATGATGATGAGAAATATACAGCTTTCAGGACATCGATTGGCATTTACTGCTACAAAGTGATGTCCTTCAATCTAAAAAATGCAAGTCCTTTTCCAAGTTGATGAAGAAAAATACTCCATTCATTTGGAATCAAGACTGCCAACAGACCTTTGAAGAGATTAAACAATATCTCCTAAAGCCACTAGTTTTGGTAGCACCCCTACCCAATGAGCCCTTAATCCTCTACACGGTAGCAATAGAAGGATCCCTAGGGGAACTTCTTGCCCAAAATAATGAAGAGGGTAAAAAAAAATGCACTATATTATTTGAGTAGAATGCTAGTGGGAATAGAAAGTGACTACTTTCTCATTGAAAAGCATTGCTTGGCGTTCATATTCATGGTCAAGAAGTTGAGGCATTATTTGCTTTCACATCAAGTCATTTTGATATCAAAGATTAATTGCATAAAGTATCTAATGACTAGGCCTATATTCACAGTGAGGCTAGCAAAGTCAACTTAATACTCATGGAATATGATATTAAATTCACTCCTTAAAAGGCAGTTAAGGGACAAGCCCTCGACAATTTTCTCATAACTTATCCAATACTAGGCGATTCTCCTCTGAGTTGCAAGCTCTTTGATGAAGAAATCCTTTTGATCGAAGAAGGAGAACCTCACTGAAAGTCATACTTTAATGAAACAATATCCATCAAACCAGGGATTAGACCAAAATTTCTGCAAATCAAAATAGGCATTGGACTCATTTATGCTACTCCAAATGGGGGCATTTTATGATACTCATACTCCCTCTGAAAATCATGTACAAACAATGAAGTTGAACACGAAGCTCTAATTGTAGGACTAAAAATGGCTCTTAATATGAAAATATCATGCCTACATATTTTCAGTGATTCACAACTAGTTATTAGCTAAGTTCAAGGTGAATATAAATCCATAAATTTAAGCTCCTGAAATACGATGAAAAAGCTCAAGAGCTCATAAGACAAATCTCACATGTTCAAATAACTAAGGTTTCCTCGATCCATCAATGCAAAAGTTGACTTCTTAGCCAAATTATCCAAGGCACCGGCTGACCTTGATCAGAGAGAAATTCTAATCATAGTCTGTAGTAGATAAATAATGAACTCTGTCTTTAGCATCAAGTATGAGAGGACTGAATCTAAACTAGTGGAAGAGGCCATAAATTGAAAAATACTATTTACTAACTACCTCAAAAGTAGAGAACTTTCAGAAGATAAATCTACACAGATATAACTCAGAAAGAGAGCTGCGCAATTTCTGCTTATCAATGATACTCTTTATAAAAGGTCATTCGATTAACTACTTCTACGCTGTTTCTCGGATAAAGAGGCTGAAGAATTTATTTATGAAGTGCATTCTAGGGTCTATGGGGCTTATTAGTTAGGCCCAAAGATGATGATGAAGATTAAACATATGGGCTATTTTGGCCCATGATGGTAGGAGATTGTATCGAATATGCAAAAAGATATTATCTATACCAAATTTATGGTGACTTTATCTATCAATACCCAAATCCTCTACATCCAATAGTGTACTCATGGCCATTTGAGGTATGGAGTTCATACATCATTGGCCTAATTAAACTATCTTCTTCTAGAGTCCATCACTTTATACTGGTGACAGTCGATTATTTTTCTTGATGGGCTATTAACTTCTTTCAAAAAAATATCCTATACTAATTTGGTTTCCCTTGAAAGATTGTTTTTGATAATGGACCATCCTTCAGAAGCTTTAAGGTAGGATGATTCAAGCATCATCACAAAATAGATCGGAGATATTTATCCATCTACAATGCGAGAGCCAATGGGCTCATTGAGGCATTCAACAAGGCCCTTTCCAAGATCTTGAAAAAAGTTATTACCAAAAATAAAAAAGACTAGCAGTAAAAGCTTGTTGATGCATTATGGTTCTATCGCACCACATGCCAAACCTCTACCTAATCAATTCCATATGCATTAGTATTTAAGACTGAGGCAATCTTGCCACTGAAAATGTAAATTTCCTCTTTAAAAATTTCCTTGTAAAAAGAAATCACAAGAGAAAATAACATTCATCTTTACCTTGATGAGCTAGACTCCTTAGATGAGATAAGGCTTACGGTCCAACAAAACTTGGAAATGTATCGAGTATAAATATCTAGGACCTACAATAAGATAGCTCATCTTAGGTCCTTCTAGAAGGAAACAATAGTTTTAGTTCTAAGAAGATCCATAATCTCAAACTGAAATAAGAAAGACAAGTTCAAGTCTAATTGGAAAGGACTTTATATCGTTAAAAGGATATTTGAAATAGGATCTTATCAACTGATCGATGATAAGGGAGAAAGACCTATGCCACCAATCAACCACTGATTCCTCAAAATATATTAGGCCTAAGCCCTAAGGGCAACAACAATTACAATCAAAAGTATATATATTTTGTCTATGATGAAATGCTCAACTTCTTCAAAAGGGAATGCCCAATCAAATATGTATCTATGTTTCTTGAAATAAAACATGAATGCAAAATCTTGCCCAATTTGTGTGACGATTAAATTTACATGTCCATAAAACCCCACTCATTATGATAAGTGAAGTCCACTTTCACATAGCAATATAAGTCCACTTCTATGTAGTAATCTAGGTCTACTTCTACGTGGTAATGTAATTCCACTTACATGTGGCAACCTAAGCTTACTCCTACGTGGCAACATAAGTCTACTTCCATTTGATAATTTAAGCCTACTTCTATGTAACAAATTAAGTCTACTTGTATATAGTAACCCACATCCATTTTTACATGGCAAAGTAAGTTCATTTTCACGTGGCAAATTAAGTCAACTTCTACATGACGAATCAAGTGCACTTCTTATGACAAACCAAGTCCACTTCCTATGACAAATCTAGTCTACTTCTACATGATAAAATAAGTCTACTCATTGTGGCAACTTAAACTCACTTTATACGGCAAATCAAGTCTATTTATTGTAGCGATTCAAGATTACTCTGCATGATGGTTCAAACTCACATGATCAATTCCTAGGGTGTTGACGCAAAGGATGAGCACATGGAAAATTTGTTCACATTTACTTCCCTCACTGAGAAAACTCGCAAAGTAAATGTGAAGAGGGCATTTGTTTGAGTCAATTTTGACCGAAAACTAAACTTAATTAAAATTCAATTAAAATATAGAATTGAATGTCACTGGACTGTGATCGAAAAGTAAGTCTCAATTGGACTGAATTTGCAATCAAATTTGACAGAAAATTAGATTTAATTTTGATTTTGAATTGTTAAAAAATTCAAACTTAAATTAAAAAGAGTTGATTAGGCCAGATATTTGAACCAAAATTGGACTTAAAATTCATCAAATATCTAGACCAAAATGAAAATTATATAACCTTTGCAAATGGGTTCCTGACGGGCTTTTCTTATGAATAAGCCTGAGATAAAAATTTTACGAAAAAATTCTTGAACGTTTTAAAATTTCAAATTGATCCCCACATAATTTAGGGTTTACGGATAAATCTCTCAAAATTTTATATTCACAAATAAATCTCTGAAAATTTTAAATTTTATAAATAAACCCCTGAAATTTCTGACTTTTACAAATAACCTCATCAAAAATCTTTATTTGCAAATAAATGAAAATCTTGTTCAAAAAAGACACTTCAAATGTGTCCTTTTGACAAAAAGATCCGTGGAATTTATAAAATTATATTTTAGCCTAATTTTTGGGAAAATTTATAAATAAACCTCTCAAAATTTTATTTGCAAATAAGTCCAAATTTTATTCAAAAAAATTCTAAAAATTTTAGAATTTTTATGTGTCATTTTTATAAAAAATTCCTTAAAATTTATAAAATTACACTTTGGTCTAATTTTCCAAAAAAATTTGCAAAAAACCATCTAAAAATTTATCATCCAAAAATATTACAAAATCTGAATTTTGTCATCAGAGAAACAAATCCCAATTATTTACGTGCCAATCACAAGATTTTAGTATACAATTCATCTCCAATCAAATCTTATTTGTTTCCAAAATGAAATCAATCAAGAACACCAAGATTCAATCACACATCAAATCTCCCCAATTTGGTTTCGAAATCATCTTCGAAGCTTATAACAAGGATTGGAAAGCTACACAAACAAAAACAACAAAGAGCGATTAATAGGACGAAAGGGAGGAGGGATCAGAACAAGAAATAGAGACGGAGATCAAAGCAGAGCAAAGACCATTATCAGAAAGTTCATCAAGAGAAAATCAAAAGAGGTGAGATCTCAGACTTACCTTTGTTCTTCTTTTCTTCACCTTGCCTATTCCCCCTTCTCTCCCATAGGCAATCAAGTGTCTTGCCCTCAACTGGCTCGCACCCTCAATAAGCGTGTGCCCTCCAGTGCTGCCAAGAGGCCAACGCCGACCACAAGCGCCGCACCCTCGACCTCATACAACAAAAACACCCTAGGGCCACATTGAACAAGCTTCTTCCCCATTGGATTTCTCCTAGATTGCAAGCGATAGCCCCTATGTGCTCATCTTTGGTGCTGACTTCCTCGTCGACCATGAGACCAATGAGGTCTTCTTTGTTGCCTTTATTTGAGACATCACCGGTGAGCCTTTTATCGGCATCTGTTGTGCCTCAAGACCAACTGTCACTGCTACTACCCTTGTGAACCATACCCGGCCTTGTCATTAGTAAGATGGGCTAGATCTAACCAAGATTTGGCTAGATTTGACCGAGATTCATTGGAGAAGCTTGGCCCTTCTCTGTTGAAGAAGTAAAGAAGAGGAGTTTAGCGAAGGCACGAGTTGATGAGGGAGGAAAAGAAAAGAAGAAATAAAGAAAAATATAAGAAAAAGTTGCTGTAGAAAAAAAAAAAAGAGGAGTGGGAGTGTGCGCTAGCTATAGGGTGAAAGCAAAAAAGAGAAAAAAATTTGTTGTAAAAGAAAGAGAAATAAAAAAGAGGAGAGAAGCTACAAGTGTCAAATCTCTCTCTTGTCTCCATCATCATAGCTTCCCGTGATCCTTAGTGTCTCAACAAACCTACAACCTCACCATAGCTACCAATGGTCCTTTGAAAATAGTGATCAAGATGGGGACCACAACCTCATTGAGGCCACCCGTGGCCCCTCAAGGATAGCAAACCTATGACCTTGTCACGGTCACCCATGACCCTCTTAAAGATGGCGATGAAGACGATGAACATTTGATTCTACTGCGACCACTTGCAACCCCCTCAAAAATGATGATAAAGACAGTGAATCCTCATCATATCCAAGCCATTGTTCGGGTTTGTGTCTTAGCCAGTCTTCAAGTTCACATCTAAGCCAGCCTTCGGGCTCGCACTTATTCAGTCTTTGGACTCGCATTCAAATTAACCTTTGGGCTCGCACTCAGCCAACCTTTGGGCCCCCACCTAGCTAGCCTTCAAGTTTGCATCCAAGTCAACCTTCAACCTCACACTCAATTGGCCTTTAGACTCACACTTAACCAACATTTGGGTTTGTATCTAAGCCAACCTCAAGCTTGCATTGAAGCTAGCCTTCAAACTTGCACTTAGCTAGTCTTTAGGCTTGCATCCAGGTTAGCCTTCAAATTCACACTCAGCCAACCTTTGGACTCACACTCTATCAGCCTTTAAGTTTGCATCTGAGCCAGCTTTCAGGCTTACACATAGCCAGCCTTCGGGCTCGCACTGAGCTAGCTTTCGGGTTTACATCCAAGCTAGTCTTTTGACTCACATTTAGCCAACCTTTTGACTCGCATCCACGTCAACCTTCGGGCTTACACTCAGCTAGCCTTTAGACTCACATCTAAGGTAGCTTTTGGGCTTACACTTAGCTAGCCTTCAGGCTTGCATCAAGCCATCCTTTGGACTCACACTCAGCCAGCCTTCGAGGTCACATCCCAGTTAGCCTTGGGCTCGCACTAGGCCAACTTTCTAGCTCACATCTATGCCAGCTTTCGGGTTGACATCTAAGCCAATCTTCGAGTTTGCACTTAGTTAGCTTTTGGGCTTATATCCTACTCAGCTTTTGGCTCATAGTCAACCAGCCTTTAGACTCATACTTAGCTAGCCTTCAGGCTCACATCCAAGCTAACCTTCAAACCGCACCTAGCCATCCTTTGGACTCGCACTTAGCTAACATTCAGGCTCATACTTCAGCTAGCCTTTGGGATTGCACTTAGCCAATCTTTGAGCTTGCCTCTAGGCTAGTCTCCGGACTCACACCCAGTTAGCCCTCTGGCTTACACTCTCAAGCTAATTTTGGTGCTCGTACTCAGTTAGCCCTCGGGTTCACACATTTAAAGTTCGGTTATGGGACGACCTAAAATTATCATAAACAGTTAAGGACCCTCAAATCAAATTACTTAATATAAAGTAACTCAATCACATTGAAATCAAATTTAGCCAAAATAAATGGACAAAGGCCATGTTGGCTCAAATGAACCTAAATTGATTAAACAAAGGGACCAAAAGCCCAAATTGAGCTAGACTCTAAAAAACCAAGTTTAAATTCAAGTTGAATATATATTGAACTAAAATCAAATCAAACCCTAATTGAGTTAAACTAAATCCAAACTAAAAGGACAAACTTAAAGTCAAACTAGAGCCAAGATAGACTGAGCCTGAATTGAAACCAAGTTAAATTAAATTGACTTAAACTTGAACCAAAGTTTAGTAAACCTAGACTCTATAGTGGGTCAACACAAGGTCAAACTCAACTCAAGCTAAATAAAATCAAACTCAAACCTAAATTATATTAGTCCTGATGAAAATAGTTAGGGTTAAACTGAATCCCATTAGGAGTGCTAAAACTTGGATAATACTCCAAACCTATGAACAATGGGTGATGTCACCACTTAGATTTGAACCTGAATTAGTTTGAATAAAACTAAATAAGATCAAACTGAGTCTCACTGGATATACTATAAAAGCCTTCAACAATACTTCAAAGCTATATTCAACTCTATAAGCCACTAGTAATGCTATCAAACCAAAGAAGTTAATTGCTAACACGCTCAAAGTCATTGGTCACACTTCAAGTTAGTCAATCCCATAAACTATTGATGATGCATCTTCCATATTAAGCCAACACAAAAGCATTGGCAACACTTCAAATCAAACCAAACTAAGGTAGGCTGAAACTCACTTACTTAGTTAACTGCAACACCTTGTTCAAACAAAGTCAACCAATAATACCATCCAAGTTGTCAACCACACTTCAAAACTATACCTAACCCCCTAAGCCATTGGTGACACTATCGAGTCAATGAAGTCAACCAATACACTCAAAGTCGTTGATCACACTTTGAAGCTAATCAACCCCAGAAGTAGTTGATAATACACTCTTCAACCTAGTCAACTTCACAAGAAATTGATGATGCATCCTTTAAGTTAGTTGACGATGTGCCTCTCAAGCTAGTTAATCCCAAAACCAGTTGATGATGCATCCCTCGAGCTAGTTATCACCAAAAGTAGTTGATGATATGATTTTTGAAGTTATATCCAACCCATAAGCTATTAGTGACACTATCAAATTAAAAGGATTTATCACCTACGTCTTATCGACTATGAAAATACTTCAAACAATAAAGTTATTGCCTACACCATATCGAGGTCTTTCATCTTAGGCAGACCAAGGTCTTTTACCTTAGAGGACCAAGGTCTTTTGCTTTGGGTAGACCAAGGTCTTTTGATTCAAAGGATGAAGATCTTTCTCCTTGAAAGACTAGGTTCTTTTATCTTAGAAGATTGAGGTCTTTTATCTTGAGTAGACCAAAGCCTTTTAGCTTAGAGGACTGAGGACTTTTACCTTAGGTAGACCAAGACCTTTTGTCTCAGAGGACCAAGGTTTTCTTCCTTGGGTAGGCCAAGGTCTTTTTCCTTGAAAGATTGATGTCTTTCATGTTGGAGGACCGAGGTCTTTTGCCTTGGGTAGACCAAGGTCTTTTGCCTCCAAAGACCATGGTCTTTTGCCTCAGAGGAACAAGGTCTTTTGCCTTGGATAAACTAAGGTATTTTGCCTCGGTGGACTAAGATATTTTATCTTGAGTAGACCAAGGTCTTTTGCCTCAGTGAACTAGGATTTGTTATCTTGAGTAGACCAAGGTCTTTTGCTTCCGTGGACCAAGATCTTTTGTCTTGAGCAGATCAAGGTCTTTCACCTTAGAGGATCGAGCCCTTTTGTTTTGGATAGACTAAGGTCATTTTCCTTAGAGGATTGAGGTCTTTCACCTTGGAGGACTGATGTTTTTTGCCTTAGATAAACCAAGGTATTTTACCTCAGAAGACTGAGGTCTTTATGAGGGTTTCCCCTGAATAATACTTTAAAACACAATTTCCTTCTAAAAGATAACTTATCTTGAAGATAATAAAATTTTTTTCTAGAAGTAAAGAAGAGATAATTTATCATAGAGGTAGAATCTTTTAAGGTTATTGACATACTATATTCTCAAGAGTGGTTTAGCATCCGAGTATTCAAGCTTGGATGCCTCCTATTTCACGAACAACCTTAAAGGAGCCAATCAGATTTGGAGACAACTTTCTTGAGTCTCAATTGGCCCCTTTAATATTTTTCATGTAGCAAAAGTAAGCATCCAAGCTTGAATACTTAGACTCCATATCACTCTCAAAAATATAACATGTCAATACTGTCCCTTCTAGTTTTGATGAGCAAATAATATTTAATAAATTGCTTAAGTTATGTTTAGCCAAAATATTTAAACCTCTTAAGAAAATGTTTACAAGCTTCAAGGAAAAGGAGAAACACAATGATAATTGGTGAGCGTGGCTTGACGAGATATAAATATGGCTTGGAGATGAAGAATCCATAGAGATGGCTTAGAGATGAAGAAATTACTTGAAGACTCATGATTGACCCGAACAAGAACAAGACAACTTAAGAAATTATCATCGACTAGGTCTAATTTTCTCTTTATTTTAGTTCGTGCCAAGATCTTACTTGAGATAAATTATTTAGCTTTCGAAGTCACGAAAGAGTTTTGCAGGAAGCTCTTAATAGAGCTTTCCTAACTAAACTAGATGTTTGGTTCTGAACTGGATGCCTAATTGAGTTAGGTTAAAATCACATTTTTAGTATAAGGCATAACCAGATGTCCGATACAAAACTGAATGTCCAGTTGGCTTTTTTGGTCTAATTGAATTGGACATTCAGTATAGAATTGGGTGTCTAGGATTTGAAGCTAACTCTATGAACTGAAAATAAACATTTAATTCTCTGAAATAAATGTTCGGTACGGATTTTCTATGTGACTAATGGCTAGTTTTTTGACCATTAGAGTGAACCAAATCATGGAATCTCACCCCTAATGGCTAGATTCAACCCCAAATATATAAATAGAGTTGAAGAGGCTTTCATTAATAACTTTCACACCTTCTAAAATTTGTTAAAAGAGATCAAAACCTTTTTCAATTCACTAGCTATTCTTGTGCTCTAAACGTTCTAATCTCAAGCTAGCCTTCATTGCCCTTTTCTTTAATCTTGAGAGAACTTTGTGTGAGCATAAGATTGTTCTAGTTATTACAGATTTCTACTTGTAATTTACTCCTAGGTTATTTGGAGTGGTTGAGAGTTATTAACTCTGATTTGGAGTATACTTGCTGGTTGGAGTAAGGAGATTGTATGGGGTTGGCTTTACCAATAAAGCAACATTCTTAGTGAAAGAGTTAAAGTCCTCAAGGCCGAGATAAGGGCCATGAAGTAGAAGTGGTTGGTCTTTGAACCATATTAATTTTTGGTGCACTCTATTCTTTATTCTATCTTGTTTACTTAATGCACATTTGATTATGGATTGAATCGATTTTGGAGTTTATCAAGAAAGAAGTTATATTGATTTTCAAAACCTAATTCATCCCTCCTCCCCTCCCCTCTTAGGTGATTTATTTGCCTTCAATTACTATTAGAGAAGGTTGCTTTTAATTTTTTGTTTAATCACCTGAGTTGTTGATCCTTATTTATGGAGAACTTTGGTACTTCTTCATTATTTCTTCAAGAGAAAAAATCTACCACTTGTCCTCCTCTATTCAATGGCACTAACTTTAATTATTAGAGAGCCCAAATTTGGATTTTTATTAAAGTCATTAATTATGATATATGATAGTGGAGGAAGGGTACACTCCTCCTACCAAAATAATTGATGGGGTGAGAGTACCCATGCCCAAGGGCAAATGAGATGAGAGTGATAAGAAAATAAATTCATTGAATGTAAAAATAATGAATATCCTGTATTGTGCTCTTGACCCATCCGAGTTTAATCGTATTACTATTTGTGAGATGGCTCATCAAATTTGAAATTGTGTTGAAGTTACCCATGAGAGTATAAGACAAGGGAATATAAAATAAACATATTGGTAAACTAATATAAACTCTTTAAGATGAAACCAAATGAGTCTATTATTGAGATGTTTACATGATTCACTGATATTATTAATACTTTAAACTCTCTCGGTAAAATTTATACTAATGATGAGATGGTTAGGAAGATCTTGAAAAGCTTGCCTAGGTCATGGGACCTAGGGATCCAAAGGTGACGTAAATACAAGAAGCTAAAGATCTTAACACCTTACCTTTGGAGGAGCTTCTAGGATCGCTAATCATGCATGAGATGACAATAAAGGACCAGATCCAAGAAGACAATAAAGTCAAGAAGAAGAAGACATTACTCTCAAACCCAAAGAATCAAGTGAAGAAGAAGAGGAAGAGAGTGATAAAGACATGGTGCTCCTAACAAGAAAGTTCAAGAAATTTCTCAAGAAGAAGTACATGCCTTGAAAGCCAAGAAAAGGTGAGAGAAGCAATCCAATTATGGAAGAAGAAGAGAACGTCTCAATATGCTTTAAGTGCAAGAAGTTGGGCCATGTGAAGGCTAATTGTCCACTCAACATTCAATCCAAGAATCTTAAGGCAAAGAAGAAGAAGGCTATGATGGCAACTTGGGACCACTCCAAAGAGGAGAGTGATAATGCCTCCTCTGATGATTAGATTGTGAACCCTCATGGCAAATAAGGATAAGGTATGTGACTTATCCTTTGAGAAGTTACTAGATGCTTTTAAAGAATTATTTGAAAAGCATGAAAAATTGAGTCTTTAACATGCTTTATTGAGAAATAAACTATCTATTCTTGAGAATGATTTTGATGCTTTGAAATCTTCTAAAAGCACTTGCAATTTCAAAAAGGATATAAATGTTCTACAAGTAGAATATGACATTTTTAAATCTTCTAGAATTACTTATGAATGCCATAATGAACTTACTATGTTTAGAGATGAAATAGTCATTTGAGAAAATCCTTGAAAAAAATTTTCCATGAAAATACTACCTTAAACATGATTCTTAAAGTCAAAGAAATATTTTAAATAAATCCAAATTAGATTTTATTTCATCATTTAAGTTCAAAAGTGCCATATCCACTTTTGTAAAGACTTCCACTATAACTAACTCTCACAAGATTTGCACTTATTATTGTATAAAGGGACACATCTCATTTAGTTGCTTAATTAAGAGAAATTCTTCTTTTAAGAAAATATGGGTACCTAAAGAGCTAGTCCCAAAAGCTAAGAAATCCAACTTAATTTGGGTTCCTAAAATCTCACTTGCATGACTTTGATTGGAGTAGTTAGAGATGACTCATATGCTTCTATTGGTTATATCTATACTCATTTTTAAGCTAATATTATAGAGATAAGTATTTTAATTTGATATTGTCTGCATGATTATTTGCATTTATGCTTTCATGCATAATTTTTTTTCTAACCCTGATGACTCACAATTGAGAATGGGCACCTACCAATTTTGATTTGTTAGTTGTGCCTACACTCCAAGAAGAAAAATGAGAAGTGGTTCCTTGGTGGTAGATATTCAAGACACATGACAGAGAATCTATTTATGTTAAAGGAGTTGGTAAAAAAGATGGTGAATATGTTACCTTTGGAAACAACAGTAAAGGTAAAATTATTAGTAAAGGTAGCATTTCCATTGGCTCTTTAATTGTTAAGGGTGTACTCCTTGTTGAAGAACTCAAACACATCTTATCTATCAATTAATTATGTGAAAAAGGTTTTCATGTTTTGTTTAAGTCTAACCATTGGATAGTAAGATATAATGATAGTAATAATATTGCTTTTGTTGGTCCTCGTGATGAAAATGTGTATGTTATTGTTCAAGATAATCTTAATGTGAAAACATATTTTGTAGCCTATAAGAATCATGAGTGACTTTGGCATAGGCGACTTGGACACACATGTATAAATGTGATTGCCAAGCCCAACTAGAAGGAGCTTGTGAGAGGACTACCCGAAGGCAAGTTAATAAAAAATCAAGTATGTGATGCAAGTCAAATGAAAAAAAATAAGTAAAATGCTCACACAAATCTAAGAAGCTGATGTCAATCGCAAGGCCACTTCAACTCCTACACCTAGAATTATTTAGACTACAAGTCTAGGAGACAAAAATTGTGCCTTTGTAATTATTGAAAATTTTTCAAGGTTTACATGGGTATTATTTTTTATCAATAAAAGTGATTCTTTTGATGCATTTGTTAGTTTCACAAAACATATTCAAAATGAGAAAAGTTACATGATTTTCAAAACTAGAAGTGATCATGGGGGAGAATTTAAAAATCATCCATTCAAAGATTTTTGCACAAAAAATGGCATTGAGCATAGTTTTTCAACTCCTTGCACTCCACAATAAAATGGAGTTGTTGAGAGGAAGAATAGATCTCTCCAAGAGATGACAAGAGTTATGCTTAACGAGTACTCCTTATCCAAGTATTTTTGAACAGAGGCCATTAACATGACTTGCTATATCTTGAATAGGGTATTTATTTGCTCTATTCTCAACAAAATGCCATTTGAGTTGTGGAATGAAAAAAGCCTAACATTACATACTTTCATGTTTTTTGTTGCATATGCTTTATTTTGAATATGCAAAATTATTTGTCAAAATTTGACTCCAAAACTCATGAAGGCATATTTTTTGGCTATTCATATATTTCTAGAGCATTTAGAGTCTTCAACAAAATCACCTTGGTTGTTGAAGGATCTATAAATGTTGAATTTGATGAAGCCAACCCTTACTTGGAGAAAAAGTCTTTTGATGATGATGTAGAGATCTCCAAAAAGATGAACAACTTACAAATTTTGGAAAGAAAGGAGGGTGAGACTAGTAAAGAACCAAATGAGAAGAACATTAATGATGGAGACATTAAGCCAAAAGAGCAAGAGTATGGCAAGAAACCACACAAGGAGTGGAGATTCAAGAAACATCATCCAATAGATCAAATCATAGGTGATGTTGATCAAGGGATAAAAAATCATCAAACTCTTAAATTTAATCCAAATCACATTTCATTTCTTTCTTATATAGAACCCAAGAATCTTGAGGAAGCTCAAAAAGATGAAAGTTGGATTCTTACCATGTAAGAAGAACTGAATCAATTTGAGCAGAATCAAGTTTAGGATCTTGTTCGGAAACCAAATGATTGCCCAATTATTGGTACCAAATGGGTCTATAGGAACAAGCTAAATGGAGATGGTATCATGGTTAGAAACAAGGCTAGATTAGTGGCCAAAGGTTTTAACCAAAATGAAGGAATTGACTTTGAAGAGACCATTGCACTCATTACTCGTTTGGTATTTATTCAAAATTTGCTTGCATTTGCTTGTCATAAAGGTTTCAAATTATTTCAAATAGATGTAAAAAGGCATTATATGGTCTTAAGCAAGCTCCAAGAGCTTGGTATGAGACTTAGTTTCTTTTTAGTATCAAATAGTTTCGAAAGAGTTTACATTAACACTACATTATTTTTACTTAAAATACATAATCACCTATTAGTAGTATAAATTTACATTGATGATATCATATTTTGTGCCACTAATAAAAACCTTTGTGAGCTATTTGCAAATACAATGAAGAAGGAGTTCAAGATGACTATGATGGGAGAATTTCACTTCTTCCTTAGCCTCCAAGTACAACAAATGAAAATGGGATCTTCATCAATCAAACCAAATACGCTAAGAAACCAAATACATCAATCCTCACCCTCTAGTGTCACCACCTCTATTGCCGGAGAAGCCTGCTCCACCCTCCATTGCGCCTCACTAGAAGCCCCTTCCATTGCCAGAATAGAGAGTTGCCACTCGGAGATTCACCTTGCTATCGAGAAGCCAGGCCAGATCTAGCCAAGATCCATGCGAATCCAACCGTGGATTCGAAGAAAAGGTGCTCTAGTTGGGAAACAAGAAGAAAGGTTTAAGAGAGGCATGGTTAGCTTGAGGTATAAGATGAGAATAAAATAGGTAAAAATATATATATATAAACTTGTTGGTCACACCGTTATAGCCACCCATGGCCCCTCGAAAATGGTGAACTATTGGCATCGCTGCAGCCACCAACAGCCCCTCAAAGATGACAAAACCTTGTTACACCAAGTCAGCCTTTGAGCTTGCATCTAAGCTACCTTTTGGGCTCTCATCTAAGCCAACCTTTGGGTTTGCATTTCATAAGCCTTTAGGCTTGCATCCAAGCTAGCCTTCAAGATCACACTCAGTCAGCCTTCATGCTCACATCCTAGCTAGCCTTCGAGTTCGCTTCCAAGATAGTCTTCATGCTCGTACCTCAACTAGCCTTCGGGCTCACATCTAAGCCAGCTTTCAGGCTCACATCCTAACCAGCCTTCAAGTTTGCACTCAACTAGCCTTCAAACTCACACCCAGCCAGCCTTTAGGTTCATACTCAACCAACATTCAGGCTCGAACACAGCTAGACTTCAGACTCGCATCAAACCAACCTTCAGGCTGACACTTAGCCAGCCTTTAGTCTCACATCTTAGCTAGCCTTCAGGCTTGCACTTCAGCCAACCTTTGGGCTCGCATCCAGCCAGCCTTCAAACTTACATTCTGTCAGCCTTTAGATTTGCACCTTAGTTAGATTTTGGCTTGCATCCAAGCTAACTTTTGGGCTCACACCTCAACTAAAGTTCAGGCTTGCACTTGGCTAATTTTCAGACTCACACTCGGCTAATCTTCAGACTCACACTCAGTCAGCCTTTGGGTTCACACATTTAAGACCACATCATGGGTCTGCCTACAATTATCATAAATATCCAAG
Source organism: Trichopus zeylanicus subsp. travancoricus (assembly GCA_005019695.1). Classification (NCBI taxonomy): domain Eukaryota; kingdom Viridiplantae; phylum Streptophyta; class Magnoliopsida; order Dioscoreales; family Dioscoreaceae; genus Trichopus; species Trichopus zeylanicus. The sequence continues at coordinate 163,437 of RXID01015311.1, read as the reverse complement.
GACCCTTGAATCAAATTAATTAATGTAAAATAACTCAATCACACTAAATGGATAAAGGCCAAGTTGACTCAAATGGACCTAAATTGATCAAACATATGAATTAAAAATTCAAATTGAGTTAACTTAAACTAAATAAACTTAGACTCAACCCTAATCAGGTCTATGTTGGGTCAATTCAAAATCAAGTTAAATCAAGATTGAACTAAGCTCAAAGTTAACCAGAACTAAACCAAGCTGAACTAAAATCAAGTTGAACTAAGTTGGCTTGAATTTGAACCAAAATCCATCAAGATGTAGACTTGAGCTCAATAAAAGACCAACACAAGGTCGAATTGACTCCAGCTAAATGAAATCAAACTCGAACCTAGACCATATTAATCCCAACGGAACTAAATAGGGTCAAAATCGAGTCCTGCTGGGTGTGTTAAACCATCAGTAATACTCCAAGACTATGAACAAATGGTGATATTATCATCCTACTTAAACCAAAATTATTTCGAATATAATTAAATAAAGTCAAACTGAGTCTCGCTGAATGTGCTACAAAAGCCTTTAGTAACACTTCAAAGTTATATCCAACTCCATAAGTCATTGGTAATGCTATCAAACTAAAGAAATTAATTTCCAACATGCTCAAAGCCATTAATCACACTTCGAAACTAGTCAATCCTAAAAGCCATTGATAATGCATCTTCCAAACTAAGCCAACCTAAAAGCATTAGCAACACTTCAATTTAAATTAAACTAAGGTACGATCAAACTTGCTTACAATCAACCACTATGCCTTGTTCAAATAAAGTCAAGCAATAATATGCTTAAAGACATTGACCACACTTAGAAGCTAGTCAACTCCAAAAGTAGTTAATGATGAGTCTTTCGAGCTAATCAACTCCAAAAGTAGTTGACAACACACCCTTCAAATTAATCAACCCTAGAAGCAGTTGATAATGTGCCTCTCAAGCTAGTCAACCCTAAAAGTAGCTAATAACACACCCCTCAAGCTAGTCAATCCCAAAAATAGTTGATGACGCACACTTCAAGCTAGTCAACCCCAAAGTAGTTGACGATGTGCTCCCTTAAGCTACCCAACCCCATAAGCCATTATAATGGCGCAAACCAAATATTTATTCAAGTTAGACCCCACATGATCCAGCACATGAGAGCAAGACAGTAGCAGATATCAAACTCTTTTTATTCCCTTTTCTCATCTTATGTCATTTATGCATTCAAATATATGCAATTGTAAAGTGAGGTGTATGTTCCTTCTTAAACCATGTACCATCTTTCTTAAATCAATCAAATGACATTTTTTTTCTTTTTTTTAGTGTCTCTATTTCATTTACTAAGTTTCTCATTTTAGGAGATTTCTAACAATCGTTGAAGTAATTAACAATAGAGACTTGTACCTATTAGAAGTCATGTTCTCACAACACATGAGAGCACACTTCAAATTAAAACAAATTTTGATTTATGATTCGAGATTATTCCTCAAGGTCTCTACTATTTCAAGTGGTCAATTTCGATCCCACAAATACAACAGCCAACTCCCAACAATATAGGGCTAAGATTTCTAGGGCCATGATCTTTAGGCTCAAATTGCCTTTCCAATTATCGATGAAAGAGAAGAGAAACTCAAGACCTAGAGCTAGTAAAATAGGGTCTAGAGTTGGGGGCACAAATGATACCTCAAAATCATAAGGATCGACTCGATAAAATCAAGTAATCATAAGCCAAAACCTGAGCTGACAGTTGAGGTGACAAATGCTGACCCTTGAAGTGAATTATAGCTGAAGTAACCGAGGATCAACCTCCAAAGTGAAACTAATTGGCAGAGACTATTTAAGTTTAGAGGCTATCTAGACCGAGCCCAAAGGATTGGTGGTGAGCCGATATCTCCGAGATAAAGACCTAATGGATCAATAAGCTCGATAACTTTGGCTCAATAATGGACTCGCACGTTGGTCCATAATTCGATAAGAACTTTGGTTTAGGTTATAAGTAGATTCAGATGTCCCGACTGATTCATAGCCAATCATATCATTATAGTATCTAATCCACCATTATTCAAAAAAGTTAATCTCAAAGACTCTGGGATTAATAGCTATCCATTACGAAAAATTTGAAATGACAGTTATCTGAAATTGCAGGACACTGATATGATAGATCTTCGGGCATGATATAAAAAGTATGACAAATAGAGAGGTAAGAGATGCTCAATTTTTGGTAAAAAAAAAGATATTACTTGGAGTGTAAAGTTAACTTGAGCATCAGAGCGGCTACTATTGGAGAGTTTTTAGTAGTCCTTTTCATAATTTTTTCTTTGAATAGGTTGATAGAGAGGTGACTTAGCAGATCTGATCTTGAAAATTTCCCCAGACCGAAATTGGGCTCCAACAACACTATACTTTCTTTTTTTTATGCAAGTAATATGTAATTTCTATTTTTTAAAAAAAGTAATTTAGTAATTTTTATTAACAAAAGGTTGTTTGATTGTAGGAAACTAAAATAAAGCGTTGATAAATCATTTTTAAATTATTTTTAATGTGACAAAAAATGATTCACTTTTTGACACATGATTAAATAAAAATATATTTCAAAAATAAAGTTATTAGTATATCAAATTAAATTATTTTTAAATAAAAATTTAAAAAATATTATTATAATATTTAGTATTGATGATACGCCAAGTTACCAAGTGGCAGTTCAAAGAACTGGATATGTATGGAATGGAAGCAAAACTACTAACAGAGGCAACTAAGGGGTGAGGCCCAAACCAAACCTCCTGAGTTAGAAAAATCAATGAAGTCGAGCTCAGAGGGTAGGTCATGAATAGAAGTGTCCGAGTTAAGGATTTACCAATACACTGAGCCATTGTGAGCTCGACAATGTTGGATATGAATAAGCTAGCAGAAAAGGTCAACTATGTCTCAAAATCTAGTTGTAATCGAAGTCATTAGCTTTAATCCAATAGCACTGATATACCAATCGATTAATCCATAGCTCCTTTAGGAGTCAATCTTGAGGAACCCGAGATTAATTCCTCTTTATAAAAAATTAGTGGAGCGGTTATCTTAGAACACAAGATTCGGATATACCAAATTTCTAGAAGCACTATAAATAGCAAAGCAACCGGAGAGGTAAAAGACTAATATCTACTTTTTTTCTCAATTTCATAATTCTCGATGGTCTTCTTCAAGTTCTTCTCTAAGAAGATCAAAGGAAGGATGACCTAGCAGATCAAGATCTCAAGGCACCTCTCAAACCAAAACCAATGGTGAATCGGGCTCCATCAATAGTAGTGCTTTCATTGAAAGTCGCTCCACCACTCTTATAGATCCAAGAGAATTTTGACGGTCCTCTTACCATGTCTCCTAGAGCAGTACAACCATCATTCTCAAAAAATCCCCTTGGGGGGGCATATGGCTCCAGCACCAATAAAATTGCATAATTCATCAAATGGATTGGGCAAGTCAACCTAGTGGGTCAATTTGGTGGTTCAAATGCCACAATAGTAGACACCCCCTCTTCAAATGATTCGCAAGGTACCACCAGGATCTTCCAACTCGGTGAGTCATTAGAAATTTTAAATCTTGGCAATAGCAATCTAGCAGGTGACTCAACTCCTTGAGATTCAAGTGTAAGCTATGCAAAACCTTCAAGCTTAGCAACTACAAAATCAGGCTCAAGCAATGCCAAGCCTACCACCTTATTATAGCTAGTAGCTAGCTTAAGCTCTGGTACCTAACCTAGGTGCCATGTCAAACTAACATGGTGAATCCTCACATCATCCCACACCAAGTCCTGCATAACTTAGTGAGTAGCTTCACCAAGGTCAGTACAACCCCTCAGTTATACCTCCTCCTATTTGGTACCATGCCTCAAGGGACTATGAAAGGTATATCCCACATATGATTCAGTCGACAAGACCACATTCTATACATATGCTAGTCAGGCCTCGGTTAGAACCATTCAAGGCATCCAAAAGGAGGTTATCATATATTCAAGCTGAGAACTTCTCAGGGTACTGACTCATCCAACCCAAGTGAGATATGGTACCCCTCTAATACCTGAGGTAGCATACTCCCTTGTACAACTAAAGTTCTGACAACCTCCCTATGAAGTGTATGATGGCATGAAGAATTTGGTGGATCATGTTAGCATATTTAGGAATATCTTGATCCTACAAGGAGCATGAGAATCAACCATATGTAAAGCATTTCTTATGACTCTTTAGGGTCTAGCCCAAGCCTGTTACTTCAAAATTATAAGGTACTCTATTACTTGCTTTGATGATCTAGCAAATAGGTTTGTGCAGTAATTTGTCTTGTTGATATCTCAGTGAAAGGATCCCTCCACATTATTGATACTAAAATAAAAATAAGGCAAAAGCCTAAGAGAATACTTCGCTAGGTTCAACAAGGCTTAGCTTGAGGTCACTAAGTTGGACAGATCCATCATCCTTGTAGCTATAGTCAATGAGATCCAATAGGCTTGGGTTGCCTATAAAATGGCTTGCTGACTTCCCAGAAGCCTCACAGAGTTCATCCAATTAGTCCGAGAACACATTAATGCTAAAAAAGTGATTGTGGTCAAGAGAGAGTCCAAGGGTTCTAGCAAATCGAAGAAAGAACCTTGAGAAATGAAGCTCCCCAAGACAAAGAAATTAAGAACCGAGCAGACGGAGTGCAGGCTCGAAGAACGAAGGTTTGAGTTTCAAGCTCACACCCCATTGAACAATTCAAGATCTGAAGCCCTTGCTCAAATTGAATATTGAGATTTCCTATGAAGGCCTCTACCAATCCGCATAACTCAACAACACCTTGATAAGTCAAGGTACTATCATTTTCATCGAGAGTATGGCCATGATACTGAAGAATGCAGACACTTCAAAGATGAAATCGAAAGGCTTATACAAGACAAATGCCTCGGGTAATTTATTTGTTGGGGTGAGAAAGCAGAAGAGATTCATGTATGGGAGCCTCGTCATCTAACTCTTTCATAAAGGAATCCCACTCCAGAGTTGTACAACTTCTTAATAAAAGGAAACCTCAATATGATATTGGTAAACCCACCAACCCAAAGTGAAGCCTTAATGTCAAACAGCAAATATTGAACCATCACTAGAGGGCATAAGGCTCAGGAGAAGCCGATGAAGAGGCAATATTGTGAACCTAGACATTGGGATATAGTCTTCTTTATGAAGGATTTGAAAGGGATTTTAATGCCCCACAATGATGCACTAGTGATCTCGACAGTCTTGGACAGCAACACCATACAACATATCATGGTGGATATGGGAAGGTCAGCTAATATCTTATTCATTAGGGCCTACAACTAGATAAAAATTGAGCAGAAGTTGGACCTATATGTCGGGATGCTCACTGGATTCACTAAAGACTTGGTTACTTCGATTGGCACAATTGACCTACTCCTTACTGTCAAAGAGAGACACAAAACCATCACTATCAAATCAAAGTTTGTCATGGTTTGGACATGCTCGGCATACAACATGATACTAGGTCATCTGGTGCTTAACTAACTCCAAGTGGTAATCTCAATCTTTCACCTAGTTATGAAGTTTTCAACTAAATATGGCATAAGTGAAGCATGGGGTAACCAGAGTCTTGTTAAGAGGTGTGACGTCTCTTATTGACAAAACAACATTGACTCAAAAGGCAAAGGTTTGGCAATGACAGAAATCAATAAGTCTTCCCCGAAACCAAAGATGGTTCAAGCCAAACCCTTGGAGTAGCTTACCGACCTTGTCATCGATGAAGAGTCGAGAAGAATATTGAAGATCGATGCAAATCACACAGAGCCTCTTCACATAGAATTAGGAAAGTTCTTACTAAAGAATTAGGATGTCTTCACATGGTTTTCGAAAGATCTACCTAGTATAGACCCCTCAATCACTTAGCACGAGCTTGCAGTGATAGAAATAAATCAATCAAACAGAAGAAGAGGCACTTCACTCTCAAGTGTCAAAGAGTCATATCTGAATAGGTAAATAAACTTCTCCATGCAAGATTTGTTAGAAAAGTCTATTACCCTGAGTGGTTGGCAAACATAGTAATGGTAAAAAAAGGTCAACGGAAAGTGGAGAATGTATGTTGACTTCACCGACTTGAATAAGGCTTGCCCTAATGATAGTTATCCTTTGCTTAAGATCAACTTGTGAATTCTACCTCAGGTCATCAACTCCTAAGCTTCTTGGATGCATTCTCGGGTTACCACCAAATTTGGATGTACCCTAAGGGCAAGGAAAAAATAGCCTTCATCATGGACCAAGGTATATTTTGCTAGGTCTTCAAGATTTAGTTCAGCAGGAACATGAAAGTCTATGTCGATGGCATGCTAGTGAAATGTGTCCATGCTGAAGGAAACTTAAAGGATCTAGAAGAAACTTTCAATATACTGTGGAGCTTCAAGATAAAGCTAAATCTCAAGAAATATGCATTCAGAGTAGGTTCAGAAAAATTTCCCATATATCTTATCTTATAGTGGGGAATTGAGGCTAACCCCAAGAATATTAAGTCAATGATAAAAATGAAGCCTCAAGTTTTCTTAAAAAAATACAGAGACTTATAGGTCATTTGGTAATACTCAACAATTTCTTATTAAGGTCGGGAGAAAAATATCTCTCATTTTTCAAAGCTCTCAAGCAAGGCTTAAGATTTGAATGGACCGAAGACTGCAACTAAGTCTTTGAGGACTTGAAGAAATACATGGTCGAGCCTCCTCTACTAGCAAGACCCGAGTCAAATGAGATACCTTTTCTCTACATTACGGCTTCAGACCAAATAGTGAGTTTGGTGCTAATAAGTAATCAAGGTGAGAAGCAGCATCTCATCTACTATGTGACCCATGTACTCATAAGAGAAAAGATTCGATACTCTCCTCTAGAAAATCTTGCATACACTGTGGTGCTAGTAACTTGAAAGCTCTACCCATACTTCAAAGTACATTCAGTCATGATGTTCACCAATCTCCTGCTTCAGTAGACACTATAAAATTGAAAACTTCAGGGAGATTACTCAAGTGGTCAATTGAATTAAGCCAATTCAAGGTGACTTTTGAAACTTGAAAGACTATCCAAATGCAAGCCCAAGCGGACTTTGTGGTGGAAGTCACCTCATAACCGTTCAAATCAGAATCTAAACTATGGGAGGTTTGGGTTGATGGCTCATTTTGTGAGTCTAAGTGCCACATAGGAATATTCCTTCAAAGTATGGATGGAAGAGTAGTTGAATATTCAGCTCAACTAGAATTTGAGGTTTCAAATAATGTCGCTGAGTACTAAGCTTTGCTTTTCGGATTACACATAGCTTTGGCAATGAAAGCTAAAAAACTCAAGGTATTAAATGACTCCCAACTTGTGTGCCTACAAGCTACCAAGGAATATGAGGCAAAGAAGGTAACTATGATGCAATATCTAGCTGAGGTGCAAAACTTATGGTAAGGATGGACTAAGTCAAAATTTGCCACGTACCTTGAAATAACAACACTGAGGTAGATTCCCTCACACAACTTGCCTCAACCTCCTTAAATCCAAAATTGAGACAAATCTTTGTGGAGAATCTACAACGGCCAAGTTATTCAGAAAATACTGAGATGAATGCATTAAACTCATAGCCAAGTTGGATAGACTCAATTATCACATATTTGGAAAAAGGAGAACTTCCCGAATAACCAATTGACACCTAGAGGATTACGAGACTAGCTTCAAACTTCACCATAGTAAATAAATTCTTGTACAAAAAGTCACTCATGTGGCCACTACTCCATTGTTTAAGACCCAAGGAACCTAATTACACCCTTCGAGAGGTCCACAAGGGGATATGCGAAAGTTATGAAGGAGGATAAGCCTTGGCACACTAACTCCTTAGGCAAGGCATCCAAGTTCGTATCTAAATATGAACAATGCTAAAGGCATGCCTCGATTTACTACAACTCCGCAATACAACTCTAGCAGACTCAAGCAGTGTAGTCATTTGACCAACGGAGAATGGATATCCTAGGTCCTTTTTTAATAGTCTCAGGACAAAGAAATTTTTGGTAGTCACTAACTTCTCCATGAGTTTAGAATTATGATCCCTTGCTAAGTGAAGAATACAACTGGGCTGAGAAAGACCTTGTGTTAGAAGTCCGAGAAAAGGCTCACACTAGAATCACCAAGTACTAATGACGAGTGGCACGCTACTACAACACTCAGGTCCATAGCCAAGAATTGCAACCAAGTGATTGGGTACTCTATTGAGCCAAGCTCATTGACTAAATCTCAAGGAAGCTCTCTCCAAACTGGGTTGGCCCATTCAGAGTCTCTTGAGTAGTGAGACTAGGAGCCTTCAAGATCGAGCACCCAAATGGTCAAGTACTTTCAAAGACATGACACATTGACAATCTTAGAAGGTTCTATTTTTAAAATCATATCTCAATCATTTTTCAATAAAATTTGTACTTTGCAAATAAGTTTTTACCCAGGAAGCACTACAAAGACCTCAAATCAGATGAGACATAAGACCTCGACTCAATACTAGGTACAATGACTTCAGATCAGAAGAGACATAAGATCGCAATCCAATGTTAGGAATAAAGACCTTTGATTAGATGAGGCATAAAATCTCAGCCCAATGTCGGGTACAAAGACCTCAGATTAAATAAGACATAAGACTTCGGCCTAATTTTAGGCGCAAAGACTACGGACCAGATAAGACATAAGACCTTGGCCCAATATCAAGTACAAAGACCTCGAATCAGACACATAAAACCTCAACCCAATGCTAAGTATAAAGATCTTAGATCAAGCAAGGCATAAGACCTCAGCCTAATGTTAGGCACAAAGGTCTTGGACTAAACAAGGCATAAGACCTTGGGCAAATGTCATGCATAAAGACCTCGAACCAAACAAAGTGTAAGACCTCAGCCCAATGCTAGGCACAAAGACATTGAACCAAACAAGACATAAGACCTTGACCCAATGTCAGACACAAAGACCTCAAATTAGATGAGACACATAAGATCTCAGGCTAATGTCAGACACAAAAATCTCAAACCAAACAAGGCATAAGACCTCAGTTCAGCACCCAGCACCTGGGGCCTCAGTTTAGATGAGGCAAAGAATTCAACCTCATATCAAGCAAAAGACTCACATCCAAGCTAAGCCTAAGGCAAGATTTGTATTGGAGAAAAGGAACCATAATACAAGTCATCAACAAAATTGCTAAAGGATGGAGTCAGGTTCGCAGCTCGACCCCATGCATCGACCAAGGTGTCCCTATCTAAAAATATTCCTAGAGAGAATCTTGATTAATCTGCAAACTCCCAAACTATGGAAGAGAAGCATTAAGAAATGTTTGTAAGCTCTCAGCACCTAGAACCTACCTACCGAGCTAAGACCTCAAGGAATTCACTATGAAAAAAGTAGGTATGCTTGACCATCTTAGCCACAAGGAGCATTTGGGCAAAAATTGGGTAAAATTAAAGAAGTTGAAAGGACAACTCAAAAAACACAAAGACATAGTAAGAAAGGGAAATTTTATTAAAGCATAATATTAGTACAAAAATTTTCCCATTACATTAGAGATAATTAGTCGGGTATATTGAGAGGTGACAACTTCTCAGACCCCTGAACAACCTTAACCTTAGCCTCTACTGCCTCCTCTCCCTTTGGACCCTCACCTACCATCTCTACAGTAGCCTCCTCCTCCCTCTAAATAAGCACCTCATACTTCCACTTGAGCCATCAAACCCTCAAGTTATTGTAGAGCTCTATGTGGAGATCTTCAAAGCCAAAATCGGAGTTGCGATGGGTTTGCCTTACTATGTCCCTACAAATGAGGTAACCTTTAGTGAAGCCTCGAAAGGAGAGCTTGGCATAGTCCCTGAGATACTCATTGTTATCCTTGAATTTAGAGATGACTTGCAACTTAGTCATCTTCATGTTGTTGGTGTGCCCTTGGCTCTGAAGTTAGTTGGTAATAGTGGTGGCATGAGTCTCCTTCAAGGTGATATGGTGTTGAGTCTTCAGCACCTCCATCTTGGCCTTGGTTGCCTCCATGTTGGACAAGGCCTTGCCATGCTCAACAATGAGGAGGTTCTTCTCTTCCTTCGCCTTCCTCATCGACTCCTCCACATTGCTTTGGAGGGATGCAAGATGAGAGTGAAGTAGATCCACTTCCTCCTCAGCCTTGGTCTTCTCAAATCTTGTTTCTCTCTAAGCCTCATAAAAGTGATGCCCTATGAAGCAAAAAAAAATGCAAGACTTATGGCTGAACTGAAAGTTAGAATATTGAAATAATGAAAAAATGGGAGAAGTCAAGTTTAAGTAAACTTACGTAATGACAAGCTCTCACTCCCTTTAGGAAAAGCTTGTCAATGGGGAGTTTGGCAATGCAAGAGCCTTCATTCTCCCTAAAGTTGCCGAGAAAATACTCCTCGGCATCAATATCCCTCAGAACACTTGGAACTCAGGAGGAGAGTGCTCCGGCACCTTGAAGCAAGTTGGAGAAGAGGCAGAAATGACTCCTTTATCGTGATCAACCTTATTCATCAAGCGAGGAGGTGATTGGGCATGGTCGCCCAAGAAGGCAACTCGGGAAGAAGGAGAAGAGGAATGAGATGACACTTATCTTTTCTTTCTTGCTTCTTGTTCGTTCCTCGACTTTTCCCCTCCTCTCCTTTCTTCCTCTTCCCATGGCTTGGAGCTGTCGTAGGAGGAGGAGTGGGGATTTCTAGTATAGTGAGCTTCTTCAAAGCTAATGATACCCGAGGAGCCCCTCCTTGCTCCTTCAAAATCTTGTTCATAAAGCTAAGCTTGGTGATCCTTGTAAGCACAATACCACTTTGTTAAATCGAAGAAAAATTTACTAAAAAATGAAAGAAGGCCAAACCTTGAGGGCTAAGTTCTATTTTGGCTATCTGAGCAATGGATAAGCCATGCTCTTCTAAACAAATCTCGTCAAACCATGTGGGGGAGAACCTAACCTCTTATACATCCTCAACCCAAGATACTAAAAAATGATGGACCGAGAGAGATTTCAGGGTCAGTCCTTGGAAGAAAGTATTACCTCACTCACACAAGATGCTCAAATCAACCTTAAAAAAGACCCTAATAGGATAATCTTTCCAAGTATGAATGGAGCTAGGGTTGAAGACAAAGATTTTATACTCCTTCTTCAGGATGAAGTACCACCTACCTCTTATATTAGGATCTTAGCAACTCTTAAAGACATCCTTGAACATTTATACACTTGGAGAATAACCTTTTGAGGTGGCTAGGATTTGGAGAGCTGTGATAAACTTCATGATATTAGAAATAATTTGATCTGAAACTAAGTCCCAATCTCTTAAAATGTCATGAATGAAAAAAATCTACAAGATACCTAAATTCACTCTCAAATATCTCCCAATAAATGAAAAACTCAAAGTCAAACCTCTCCCTAAGGATTCTACTATCTTTCTCTGACCTCCATAGGTTTTACTCAATTCCATCCGGAAAACCAAAGGTGCTAACCAACCATTCAAAATTTTCCTCTTGGATGGTAGACACAGAAATCTAAATCCTCATCTCAGGATCACCTAACAAAATACTTATACTATGATCATCAAGAGCAGAAGAAAAGATTACTTAAATAAGTAAACTTACTTGAAGGCAATGGCAGGATAGTCGTATCGACTGAAAATAGCCCCCGTGTGTTGAGTTTTAGGTGTCTCGAACTCAAATTAGAGTTTGAGTTAAAGTAGGAATCCAAAGTTGGATTTAGATTTATGATTGATTTATAATATTAGAAGTTATAATTAGAGAAAATCTCATACTCAGTAAGGGTCTATAAATATATTATAATACATAGGGCTTATGTGTGGTGCAGTATTAATGTTGAACTAGAGAAAAATAGAGAAAGAGGAATAGAGAGAATAGAGAGAAGAGAAAGAGAGAGTGTGTCGGCTCTCGTGTGTGGGTCTTTCTAGTGCTTATCGGTGGTCTCTTGTGGTGGTTCCTCGTGGTACTCTCTTGGAGATTCTTTATCAAGGTGGAGGCGTTGCCAAGACTTGGTGAAAGAGTTTAGTTGAGTAAGAAAGAGTGAAGCCTTTCTTTTAAACTCTTGTAAAAGCCTTTATCTTTTGATAGTGGATATCTCGTTATCTTATCTTGTTATTTTCTTTTATTTTGTATTACTTCTCGTTTCTTGTATTGTTTGAGAACAAGGTGATTTGTGAACCTTTTGTTGCGAATCCCAACACCCGTGAACTCCTCTCTACAACAGACATTGCAGTGAAAGGTGCAACGGAAGCTACAATAGTCCTTGTGATGGATGACATCATAGAGGGAGGCGATCTTCAAAATAGGCAGAGCAGTGGAGACAATGGTCCCACATATCTCCTTTGGCATAGGTGTAGAGCTCTGACCTCCAAATGATGGTATCAAGATGCCATGGGAGCCCGAGGACTTCTTCAAGGCATGGGTCATTTGTCTCGAGATGCTTTCTTTCTCAACGACGGAGGATTTGTTTTCCCATAACTTGATGGAGCAGAGGAAGACATCATGGATGAACGAAATTTTTGGTAGAGGATGAAGATGTCAAAGGAGAAAAACAGAGAATTCACAATTTTACTAAAGTAAAAGAAAAAAGAATATATCACTCTTCATATAAGTCTCGCCATGCTATTAGATTGCTTCCACGTAGCTCAATCAAGATTGACAAAATCCACAAGCCCAAATCTCCAAAATTCTCATCAAGATTTTGTGACACATATCCTCTATTTGGTTTCAAAAATTGAAGAGGAAATAAATCACGAGATGTCTGGTGCATCACCCCAATAAATAAGTGGGTGGCTCTAGACTAGCATCTCAAAAAGAAGCAAAATTCTAAATGATATGAGGCCTAGAGATGGGGAACACTGATAATACATCAAGTTACTAAGTGACAGTTCAAAGAAACTAGCCATGTATGGATCGAAAGCGAAACTGCTAACTGAGGCAACTAAGGAGTAAGTCTCGAACCAAACCTCTTGAGTTAGAAAAGTCAATGAAGCCAAGTTCAAAGAGTAGGTTGTGAACAAGTGTTTGAGCTAAGGATTCGTCAATACACCAACTCATTGTGAGCTCAGTAACTTCGGATATAAATGAACTTGCAAGAAAAGTCAATTATATCTCAAAATTTGGGTGTAATTGACTCACTAGATTCAATCCAATAGCACTTATATACCAACCAACCTGCAGTTCCTTCAAGAGTCAATGCCGGGAAACTTGAGATTAACCCCTCTTTACGGAAAAATTAGCGGAGTGGTTATCTGAATTCATGAAATTCGAATGCGTTAAGTAATAAAATAACTAAAAAGATAAGAGAATAATATCCAATTTCTTTGTTATTGTAATTTTTTACTGTTTTTTTATGATTTTTTTTGTGCAAATCAAAAAAAGGATTACTTAGTATATTAAGATTTCAAAAAACCTTTCGTTCCAAAACTGATAGTGAAATGAGGTTCATCAATAAATATTATTAATATTATTATATTTAAAGTATTGTTAGATTTATTTTTGACCCTCGTTGGCCACCAAACCCTCGTATCCGTTTTCATACTTTTCAAAAATCATAAACCGAGATGTTAAACCTCAGTTAGAAAGCCAACAACCCGAGCACGAGGTGCTTCGGATTTGTGTAGCGTAGACTAAAAGATACGGTGCCGTAATGACGCAATTCCAAAGCATTGACCAAATTGCTTTAAATGCCTGTTCAATTAAGTTCATTTGATCCTGGTTATTTATGATGCCTTAATTATTTTGTAACCTCCAGCATCCAAACGAGCCGGTTTTGCCTTTTGCTATAACTATTTATTCGTCTCATAAATTCTTAAGAATTGAATTTTTTTTTTTTTTTTTTCTCTCGCTATTTTGATGCCTTTGTTGAAGAATAGGTGAAAAAAATTACAAATTGTAACACGTTAGAACGGATTGCGTACGTGAGTTGTGATCCATATCGGAATCAACCGAATCAGTGAGTTCTGATCGACGTGTCTGCGTCTAACCCCAATCCAGAAGCCATTTCTGAAAAAATATACCGATGGCAGTCAAGAATCACTGTCCATAATGAACCTTTTTCTTCCAAGCTATCAGGGAAGCCTTTTCTTTTACTGGCTCTAACTTCACCTACACCAAACCCTAACATGTTCCTCCACATGGTATGAGCTGTTACTAATCATCCACTCCACTTTTCCTAATCATTAAATGGCATCTTTACCAATCATCAACTCCAATCTTCTTCCTCAAAAGAGACAACATCATAATCTTGCTGCCAGCCATATTTTTCCATACAGAATCTAAATTTCTCTTCGCTCTACCCAAGAACTCCCGAACTCCAGTTAAAAACCCTACAATTCAAAAAAAAAAAAAAAAAAAAAAAAAAAAAAAAAAAAATCTTTGACACAATGTTGTTTGTGTCGTTTCTTGATGGTCCCCTTCCCTGTTCTGCATTTTTTGTTGTGTCATAAAAGATAGGACATAACAGAAACTGTGTCTCCTTGGAAGCCCCATTATTTCCTGCTCGTCTTTCTTTAACTCCTGTATAGTGCATCTGTGCTGGCCTTTGGCTGTTCTTGCTGCTGGATCAGGGATTTTGTTCCTGACTTGCTTCGTTTTTGTTCTTCTTGTTTTTCTTCGGATTGATTGTATTTTCAATTGATTCTATTTTGGGTTTGGGATAGAGAAAGTTTGAATTGAAGTTGTGTGGAGACTGGGATTGACGAAGTTTGGAGTTTGGTGACTTTTTGGCGTGGATTTTGGGGAATGGATTTCATGGGGATGCTCTAAATGTGCAACTTTGGGCGGCTGTTTAGGGTTTTGTGGCTGATTGCTCAGTTGGTTTTTGACTTTCAAGTCCACAGCTATGCAGAATTCACAGGGTTCATTTGAGTTTAGGGTTTTCAGCAGGGACTGTCGTTTCCACTGGAGGTTCTGCGTATAGTTCCATTCTGCCTCTGTTCATTCTGTGGATTAAGGTTTAGCTGAGGGATTCCTTTGCTTTATAATTCTCTTTTTTGATCTGTATTGATGGCCAGCATGAAGCTGGGATCGAAATCGGATGCTTTTCGGAGACAGGGGGAGGCCTGGTATGGTGCATTGCCTTATTTTTCTTGTAAATCCAATTTGCTGCATCTTTCTCATGCTAAAACTTTTGCTTCCAGATGTTTATACAACCATGAAGTCTTCTTTTCCCTCTTGTTTTTTCATCAAAAATCAACATTATTTTCAGTAGAAATTATTAGTGTTCAGTGATCTTTCCAGATTTGGTATCCATAAAAATTATTGATGACTAATTATATACTCTCCGCATTTTTGTTTGTTATGCATATGTAATATGAGCTGATACGGGGTAACTTATAGCCAGCTCAATATACATTTAGAATAAGTTTAAGAAGAAATCCTAATGTCTTGATGGATTTATACTGGTGATATTATTCTGATGGATTGCTTTGGTTTTAGGCTTTGAAAAGCCAATGCTTTTGGTCTTTACAATCTCTACATTCAAAAACATCATTATGCATCCACCGAAATTGTCCTCTTCATGCTGAGATTTCCATTATTTCCATTTAGTTGCTCCAGGATCTGATGAAAACTGACAGCAATTCATGAACCTAAACAGAGCGGTACTTACTTTATTGCTTTAAGTAACTTATCTTCCTTCGTTTTGGGCAACTGAGAAATTGTTTTCCTATATTGGGCTTCAAAAAATTGGGATGCCAGGTTCGTTTACATCTCAGGAGCCAGACTTGTGATCTTACTTAAGGGACATTTCAAGCCAAAAGTTGTTCTTATCTTTTATTTTCCTTCATTCCAATATTTGAGCCTAGTCATTGGGAATTTCGTGGTATTGCAGTAAGAAATGGGTATTACACTAAGAAATTGGCTTAAATCAAAGATTCTCCTCACGAAATGCCAGTTCATGATTTACAAAGCCACCTACTTCTTTATTTGAGTAAATTTTTTGTGTCTCTACCTAATTGGTCTTTTTATGTATCCTGGGCTAAGGTTTAATGAGGATGTGGAATGATGACCAATAGATGAAAGATGTGACTGAACGGTCTCATTTGCCACATGATTTTTAGTTTAAATAAATAGGCTCGACTTCAGAGGCTATTGCTGTTAATATAAAGAATCAAAATTAGGTAATGGTTGGAATTCCGATTCTGACTGCTAGATTGGAGTTCTCTTTTAGTACCTCATTTTCTGCTATTGAGTAGTATAAATAAGCTATACCAAAAGCTAATCAGTCATATCCACATTCTTACTTAGAGGCATAAATAATTATTTGTTACAAATAATTGTTCAGATTCTTCGGAATGAGTGCTCTACATGGGTTGTATCTGGACGCAAGTGCTGATAAACACGTATGTCCTTAGCTGTACCATCCTGATTGGGGACATAGGTTGCATGATTTCAACTAATATGATGTAGGATCATACTTTTCATCAGGATCATGCTGAGATTTACTGGCTGTGTTTTGTCAAGTCCTAAACTTTTATAATTGTAGTTACCTACAAAATCTTGCTGTTGTCTTGAAATGGTCTAGAAGTTCATCATAACTGAAATAAGTCATAGAACCAGCTTCTTCAGTTACACATTTCATTTTTGCTGGTCTTTTATAAATATGTTGAAATTGTATGCTTATTTAGACCTGTTGATGTTCATAACTACAGCTGCCAGGATATAGTTCATTTCCTGATCTTTATTTGTTGTAGGTTCTGCACAACTGGTCTGCCCAGCGATGTTACTGTTGAAGTGGAAGAGATGTCATTCCACCTCCACAAGGTGAAATTTTCCGCCTTGATGTTTTATTACATTCTTAATATGTCATCTAATGTTTCATATGCAAGTATATTATTTTGGATTTGAATTTTTCCACCTATGAAAATCAATGCATAGTTGTTATCAATGGAACAAGCAGTCTGGAGACATCAAAACAATGTGGTAACCCATCTCTTCCAATTTTGAATTCCAGCTTTTCAATAATAAAGGCATTGGTAACCAACAAAAATTTTTAAGCTGTCTATTAAAATACGTGATGTCGAGTCATTTAATGAGACACATGTACAGAGAATAATCAAAACAGAAAGCAGCTCAAACTATCATTTTGAACCTGTCCCTAATAAGTATAACCTGGACAACTAGTTTTAGTGTCATGAAAAGAAAATAATTTCAAATTTCCCTGATTAGAAATTATTGGTTTTCATCACCAAACAGAAGTTCGTTTATATCATAATATTATCTCTGATTCTGAATCTTAATGTGATTGAATTACCATCTCAGTTTCCACTAATGTCAAAGAGTGGGCTGCTGGAAAAATTAATTGAAGAGATTTCTGGTGAGAATGAAGCGCCCTGTGTTGTAAAGCTTCCTGATGTTCCTGGTGGTGCAAAAGCATTTGAACTCATAGCCAAGTTCTGCTATGGTTTGAAGCTAGAACTAACTGCATCAAGTGTTGTCTACCTTCGTTGTGCTGCTGAGCATCTTCAAATGACTGAAGAAATTGCTGAAGACAATATGATTGCCCAGACCGAGATGTTCCTGAACCAAGTAGTTCTTCGAAGCTGGAAAGACTCAATAAAAGCACTCCAGACATGTGATGAGCTTCAGCCTCATGCTGAAAACCTGCAAATTGTTAACAGATGTATCGAATCATTGGCTGTGCAAGCATGTACTGATCCTAATTTGTTCAGCTGGCCGTTGATGGAGCGTGGCCCCATGCAAAGCCCTGGTGGAAGTGTTCTATGGAATGGAATAAGCACAGGAGCACGGCCTAGAAGCTGCAGTTCAGATTGGTGGTACGAGGACGTTTCATCTTTAAGCCTTCCTACGTACAAGAGATTAATCTCAGCAATGGAATCTCGCAGGATTAGACAAGAGATTCTTGCTGGTTCTCTTACTTTTTATGCCAAAATGCATCTACCTGGCCTGACTCGGCTTCATAGCCTCAGCAAAACTAATAGCCATGTGCCATCATTGACATTTGCAGCTGCGCCGTCTGAAGAAGAACAGAAACATCTTGTTGAAGAAATCCATAGCTTGATACCTTCACAAAAGGGTGTAACATCAACCAAGTTCTTGCTCGGTCTTCTTCGAACTGCCATGATACTAAGAGCAAGCACAACCTGCATTTCTAACTTGGAAAGAAGGATAGGGATGCAACTAGACCAGGCTTCACTGGAAGATCTATTACTTCCCAACTTCTCTTATTCCACAGAAACCCTCTACCATGTTGATTGTGTCCAACGAATCCTTGAGCACTTTTTAGCTATTGATCAGGCTACTGGTGGTGCATCTCCTGGCTTAGTTGAGGATGAACAGTTGATGGGCTCACCTTCTCTAACACCAATAACAATGGTTGCAAGGCTTATTGATGGTTACCTTGCAGAGGTAGCACCGGACGTCAACCTAAAGCTGTCAAAGTTTCAATCTTTGGCTGCCGCTGTGC
The DNA here is from genome assembly GCA_005019695.1 of Trichopus zeylanicus subsp. travancoricus. Taxonomy (NCBI): domain Eukaryota; kingdom Viridiplantae; phylum Streptophyta; class Magnoliopsida; order Dioscoreales; family Dioscoreaceae; genus Trichopus; species Trichopus zeylanicus. The sequence goes on along the minus strand of RXID01015311.1, from coordinate 144,970 downwards.
CTGACTATGCTCGACCACTCTATGATGGACTGTATCGGGCAATTGACATCTACCTGAAGGTAATTCTGATTGCCCATGATTTTCATGTTCTCTCACTTAAATTGTATTTATGTGTCATGAAAACTTAATGGCATCTTCGGCATTTTGAGCGAAGACAAAATTTCGCTTCTTATTTTAATATTTCTGCAAATTAAATTAAAAAAGTGAAGGACAAAAAAAAACATAAGACAATTGTTTTTGTCTGCCTTTGCTAACGTTTGAATCAGTGAGAAAGTAGGCTTGTTCTTGACATTTCCAACCTATTGGAGAAATGGCTAGTTTTCAATTTATTTAGACCGTTGTTTTTGCTGAGTGAATATCAACCAATAATGCCTTAATATACATTTCCAAATGTTGTTTCTTTTTTGTTATAGCAACCAACTTCTTCTTTGAACATCAACGCTGATACTCTTTCACATGAGTGGATTGAATTTTGTGCTGTTTCTCACTTAAAACCCTCATATTTAGGCACATCCATGGCTGTCAGAAACCGAAAGAGAGCAGCTGTGCCGGCTAATGGACTGTCAGAAACTCTCCCTCGAAGCCTGCACCCATGCTGCACAAAACGAAAGGCTCCCGCTCCGTGTTGTGGTCCAAGTACTCTTCTTCGAACAGCTTCAGCTGAGAACTTCAATTGCCGGGTGCTTGCTAGTCTCGGACAACCTCGATGGATCCAGGCCGCTTCGCGGAGGCCGCATTGGAGCCTCAGGTGATTCTGGTGGCTGGACAAATGCTGCTAGAGAGAACCAAGTACTGAAACTAGGCATGGACCACATGAGAATGCGGGTTTCTGAGCTTGAAAAGGAGTGCTCAAGCATGAGGCGGGAAATCGAACGGTTGGGCCTGGGGAAGAGTAGATGGAACAGCGTGTCGAGGCGGTTTGGGTTCAAGATCAAGGCGCAAATGTGCCGATCCCAGCCAGATTCCGTAAGCGAACAAAAATGTGTGGTGGCGGTGGCCGAGAAGGTGCAGGCAAAGGCTGCAAAGCATAAGAAGAGCTTGTCTATGGATGGGTAGAGCAATTGGTTTGTTCTTCTACTTGAACTATGCCAGTTGTGGTTCAGCGTCGAGTGTGAATCTGTGAGGATCGGTCGTACTGAAACTTCAGCTATTCTCGGTTACTCGAGAAACGGAGCTTTTGTATTTCTTGAACTGTTGAGTTATTTCCAAACTAATGGAAACAACCACTGGTTGTTTGATCCGAACTGTTCTTTGTTGTTGATAATGTCACGTGGAAGGAAGAGGCACGACTGCATCCATCAACAACTAGCATCAAAATGTAGGTACCAGCCAGCCTGTCGGAGAAGGACAGAGTTGACGTTAACCGCGCCGACGCCAGAGAGGAGCATTCAATTCAACCTTCAAATCCATACATACCGGAAATTTATTCTTTTTTTTTTAAGAAAACACATGAAGAAAATTATTCGTATTTCCCTGTCAAAAAGTCGAGTAGGAGTCGAGCGGTACACGCAGCCAAAAAAAAAAAAAAAAAAAAAAAAAAAAATTTCGACACAACAGATCCACACTTGAGTCGTGAACATTAGTTGCATGACATATAGTGTCAAACATGCGGAGCCGACAAAAAAAATTGTTCCTGTTAACGTGACGCATACAACTGCTCAAGGAGAAGTCCGTGGTTTCTTGTTTCCAACGAGAGCCTGAATACGTGGCCTTTTACGTGAATTGCGTTCTCCGAAAACTGCAATTTGAAATGCATTTGCAGTCGCTTTTCCTTTTTTTTAAAAAAAAAATTCTGATAGATTTTGAAGTCAGATTTTCGTCGACCAAATTCCTTCTCGGAAAAATGTTTACGAATTTGTTTCCGAATCGGAAGTATACGTAATTTTGGATAAACATAGGGAGGTATTTATAATTAATTCATAATTTATTATGTTACAAGGATATATTTGTACAATATTATTTATTTTAGAGTTTTTAGTAAAAAAACATGTGTTTTATCGAGAATTTATAAAAAATTGCACATTTTATTATTATTAATAAAAAATTGCTTATTTTAGTAAAAAATATCTCGATTAAAATATTCAAATAACTTGCTATTTTAATTCAATTTTATTAATTAAAATTAATATAAGAAATAAATTATTTTCATTTGATTTCAGTTTAAATAACTATTAAATTAATTTTAAAAAATAAATTATCTCAATTTTTATGAAAAATTGATTATCTAATTTTATGAAACTAATAATTTAAAATCTAATTTTAGATTATTCTATAATTATAAACCAATTTTTTAAAATAAAACTAAAAAAGAATAATTTAATTTTTTATATTAGATTAATTGATAAAATTAAATTAAATTAAATTATTTTTTAATATTTTAATAAAGGTGATTTTTTGTAAATGTATATTATAAAATGAGTGTTTTTTTTGGTTGATAGTGATAAAATAGGTGATTTTTTATAAATTTATAATAAAATAAGTCATTCGTTATTAAAAAGTCTTTATTTTAAGATTCTTGGCTTTTTAAAAAAATGTTGATTTATTAAGTTAAAATAAAATAAAATAAAATAAACAGCCATGTATTTGTTGTATAAATGTTGAATAATATTCCTGAAAATAACTGCAAGATACATGATATGTACCAAGGTTTTACATTTCGGCCGAAACGGCTCGATTTCGGCCAGTCCTGAACCAAAACCCTAATTTTGGTTTCGGTTTAGAGTTTACTTTTCATCTTCACCAACGAGCAGACTTGAGCACGGGCGGGAGCTCGCCGGGCTCGCGCGGGCTTCGTGTCCAAGCCCGAGGGCCCTGCGCTCTAGCCAGCCTGCCGTCGCTCCCTCGCCGATCTCGCGCCCTCACCGACCTGGCCCCTCCTCCCGCAAGCTGAGGCCGGCCTTGCACCGGGGCCAGCGTTGTCACCAATCTGGTTCTGATGCTATTGTCGGTTTTTGTCAGATACTGTTCACGTATATAATATTATTCACGTAACTGTTCATTATTTTTAAAATTTTTTAAACATATTATAATTTTTTTAATTTGAAGTTAAAAAATAATTGAAATAAAGTTAAATTTTAGTCAAAATATAATTAATAAAAAAATATTTTGGTTGAAACTGAAATGAAAATGATTTTGATCGAAATATGTTGATTTTTTTATTCACGTACATGTGTGCATGACCGTTCTATCGAAAGTAAAATAAAAAAAATTTTGTATCGATCTTTACCCCATATGAATCGTTGTCACGAGATTGCGCAGAATTAGTTGTTTTCGTATGTATATAAATGTTCATCTGGATCGTTCAGGTACTGAGTTCATAATTTCACATTCAAATATTTTAAACTCAACTAATGATGATGATGATTAGTTGTATTATATTTTAATTAATAAATTATGTATGTGTCAATTATATTTTAATAATAAGTTAAATTTGTTTATATTAATTTTAAAATTTTAAATTATATTCATATTATTTCTCATATATTTTTTTATATAGTAATATATAAAAACAGTGATTAACTATCAAAATTATTTTAATTAATTAAAATAATATTTAATATTATGGTAAAATTAATTATAAATTCCTTCATAATTTTTAAATTTTTATAAAAAATATTCAAATTTTTATCGTATTTTTAATTTAAAGTCAAAGTACAGTCAAAATATAATTAAAGTCTGATCAACACATAATTAATAAAAAAAAATCTTTTGGTCGAAACCGAAACGACCGAGACTGAAATCGAAACGGCTGAAACGATCAAAATGGTCAAAACGTATTGATTTCACTGATTGTCGAAACCAAAATCGAAACCGAAATGGCAACGGGAAAGCTTGATATGTAATTTGGCTTGTTATAGTTTTGTACTGATGTGCGTGTAGATTTATGACTTGAAGAACATGAGACGTGGGCATTTCCCATTACACTCCGGTACGAATCATCGCTCTCACTCGCTGTCTTTTCGCAAATTGAGCAAAATAAAAAATACAACGCACTAATAGTAATTTACAAATAATAAAAAAAACTAATAGTGAACATTCGAATAGATCGTACGCTAATTATCTAAAAATTTAAATTAATAAAATATAAAATTGATTCATTATTTAATTAATTTTCGATATTGCAGTAGATTTCGATTGCAAAATCCAGGAAACCTGTCACCGCATGTTACTTGAGTCAAAGCCACGTGCGGGGCCCCAAGCTTTTGTTTTGCAACGATTGCTATCATTGACAGATCGCAAAATGTAAACGTGTTACTGTGGAAAAGGTGGAATATTCCGACGAATTTCTAATGGAGCATTTAATTTGGAATTATCTTTTTTTAGTCAATTAATTAATTTTGATTTAAATTAAAATTAAGCTTAAGGTACTATTCGAAGATAAAATTATCTAATTTGTCAGTCTCAAATCAAACAATTCCTAAAATTGTACTTCATGATACGTGATTATATGTTGTCCGAAGGATTTTATTAATAAAAACAGATAGCGTGTGTTGACGGTAGGTCGCGAACTATCACAGAAAATTTTTTGTTTTATTTTTCTCCTAAATAACAACAAACACAAGGGCAAATACAGAATTAACCACTAATGACCATTATTTTGCCGATTTCTATCAATGTAATCCAACTAATCTGCCAAAAATGACAATGACTATTTGCAAAAAATACCTTCAAAAAACTTTTCGGATTTTTTATAGCGAACCGGATGCGGACCCTGTGAAACCCGACTCGAACTCCGCAACCGAGCGCAGGGCTGAGGGGATTCTTCGCCGGATCCTACATGCGGGCCCCATGGAATTAGTTGGATAGAATTTCCGCCGTCGGATTCCGCTGATTCCGCCCGTTTACGCATTCACATCCCGAGTCAAATTCCCGTTTATGCCCCAGCTATCCAGCTCTTCGAAACTTGCCAGTGCCGGTCATCCACTGCACCTCCCGATCAGATACACTCATCCACTGCACCTCCCGATCAGATACACTCCGCCCCGACATTTCTATTTATACTCCGTCCTCTTCTTCCTCCTCCGTATCGCCGACCAGATCTTCCAAATAGCTCCTCAAAAGGTCTTTTTCGCCATTTTTGTATTCTTTCGATTAGTTTTTTCTCTTCTTCTTCGATCGAGGTCTCTTCTCAGAATTGCACTGGAATTCTTGCGGAATTTTAAACTTTTTTTTTTTGAGATTTTTTAGATTAGTTCTCGCTTGGACGGGAGTGGTCGTCACTTTTGTCTCGAAGCCCTTGGATTTTTCCGGAATTGCCGTCCGATCCAAGCTATTCGATCCCCTTTTTCCTCTTATAAATTACTTCGCCGGCGCTTCCTATCTCCTCCGCCTCGATTTGCTCCGTCTTTCTGAAGGTATCGAGAGCTCCTGTTTTTTCTCGTAATTTCCAGCTTTTCTTTTTTAAAATTTTAGTTGTTGATAGATTACTATGAAGTGGTTACGGTTTAGTTTTTAAATTTTTTTTTTCTCAGTAGCGTTTGATCTAGTGCTTTTAATTCTTTTATTTTTGCAATTTTTGTATGTTCATTATTTTCTTTTTTTAAATCTCAAACAATTTCAAATTACTGATATTTCCCAGATAATTAGGATATGTATATCTATATCTATAGATTCAAATTTCCAATAAATAATTGGAAATTTTACGCTTTCTTGTGCATGCGTTTGTGAACTGAACACCGCAGAAAAACCTCGGAAAGAAAGAAAGGAAAAGAAGATGGGGACAGTGGCCGACGGCGGCGGCGGCGGCACGGTGAAGCGGCGGGGATGCTCGTGCACGAAGGCGGACTTCTTCCCGGAGGAGTCGTTCCAGAGCTGGTCGACCTACGGGCGAGCACTGAGAGAGACAGGGTCGCGGCTGAGCAACCGGATCACGGCGCGGTCGCTGGACCATACGGAGCTGACCGAGGTGCGGGCTCGGAGCGGGCACGAGATGAAGCGGAACCTGTCGTGGTGGGACCTGATCTGGTTCGGCATCGGCGCCGTCATCGGCGCCGGCATCTTCGTGCTCACGGGGCAGGAGGCCCGGGACGACGCCGGCCCCGCCGTCATCCTCTCCTTCGTCATCTCCGGCATCTCCGCCATGCTCTCCGTCTTCTGCTACACCGAGTTCGCCGTGGAGATTCCGGTCGCTGGTACGTACTTCAGTTTATCCATTTGTTTATTATTCAGCAGTTGACTTGCATGCGTGAATCATAAGCTGCTGGTAAATATACTAAATTCAATACTGCTATGGTGATAATTTTGCATTTATTTTGAAGAATATTTTAAAAGGATTACACAAAAAAAAATAGTTTAAGAAATTATGTGATTAAAAATAAATAAATGGCTGATAAAATTGATATTTATGCCCATGAAAAGATCTCTAGGTCCTTTCTGCGATGAAGTTGATAGCAAATTGGTCTCTCGTTGACAAGTAGTGAAATAGAACTTTCTTTTCGTTTGGTGTCATATGAAAATAGAGTGCTTTTTGTTCTTGGTGTTCGCCACGTCAAACAGTGAAGAATCGCTTAATATAAATAAAAGTTAGAATTAGATGGTCAAATATTTAATATTTTTTAAAATTATAATTTATGGTTAAAAATTTTCAAAGTCTATTTGGATTGAGACGATCGAGAAAAAGAATTTTTTTTAGAGAAACTCTTAATCAGTTAATCAGGTGAGGAACTAGTCTTGTTTGGATGGATCACGGGATCAATCAACTAGTGAGTATTTTATGCCAACTCATTAAAAAAAATTAATTATATATAACTTCTTTAAAATTTATCAAATTATATATTTTTTAAAAATTTAAAAAATTACATATAACTTTTTAAAATTTTATCAAATTATATTTTTTTTTTCCTTCAAACTTAAAAATTATATATTCTTCCTTTACATCTTGATAAATTATATTTTTTTTGTTCAAACTTAAAAGTTACATATACCTTCCTTAAATCTTGACAAATTACATATTTTTCATAAACTTAAGAATTACATATATATCCTTTAAAACTTGACAAATTATATTTTTTTTTCAAACGTAAAATTTTATATATATTATATATATATATATATATATATAATAGGATATGTTGTAAAAAATTTATCGGGTATTGATTTACAATTAGAATAAAAAATATTTAAAGAATATATATCATTTGACATTATTTGGACTAAATAAAAAAAGATGAAAATACTCATTATTTGGTTAAAGATGCCATAATGAAAAATACAAGAAAAAATAGACCCTCAATTTAATTCATATTGGATCTTAGATCTAGTCTAGATTGAGGCAGAGGCAAAATTATTATTTTAATACTGAATTAAAATTTAATTTGAGATAAACATTTTAATTGGATAAGAGAGTTTTATAGTAACAACTAAACTACCAAAACATACTCAAATCAAGTCAAAGAGTATTTTTGCAACATATCCTGTAATATATATTATGTGAGCATTTCTGATTTCAATGGTAAATCTACACCTAATGAGATTTTTATAACATATACAATAACCTAAAGAAATATATAATTTTTTAAGTTTAGAGAAAAAAATATATAATTTGGTAAATTTTAAGAAAGGTTATATGTAATTCTTTAACTTTGAAGAAAACTATGTAATTTGGTAAGATTTCAAAAATTACGGGTAAGTTTTTAAATTTGAAACAAAAATATACAATTTAACAATGTTATGTGTAATTGAACCTAAAAAATAACATAGTTCCATGTTAGCCCCTAAAAATTTTCTCAATTTCAAATTTGTCTCTGCAGTTGAAACTGAACATGTGTACACAACTCAAGAGTCATATTTGGGATTAGTGAACTTTCAAAAACTTGTGATTGGTAATGAAATTTATCAAATGACACTTGTGGGCATTTCATCAAACGTTTATGATGGTTGAATTGTATTCAGGAAACAATACTTGCACATTTCATCAAACACTTGTGTTGGTTGAATTGTATTCAGCAAACACCATTTGAAATTTCCTAAATCACCTAACAGCTTTCATGATTCTCAGGCGGATCCTTCGCATACCTGCGAGTGGAGCTGGGGGACTTCATGGCATTCATCGCCGCCGGCAACATTCTCCTGGAGTACGTGATCGGCGGTGCGGCTGTGGCCCGTTCCTGGACCTCCTACTTTGCCACCCTGCTCAATCATCAGCCCAATGACTTCCGAATCCACGCCGCATCTCTCTCGGAGGAATACAGTCGTCTTGACCCCATTGCCGTCGCTGTCATAGCTATCGTCTGCATTGTTGCCGTTATCAGCACCAAGGGCACGTCCCGCTTCAACTACATTGCATCCATCATCCACGTCGCCATCATCCTCTTCATCATCATCGTCGGCTTGACCAAGGCTGACACAAAGAACCTCTCTCCCTTCACACCCTTTGCTGCTCGAGGAATATTCAACTCAGCTGCTGTGCTCTTCTTTGCCTACGTCGGCTTTGATGCTGTGTCAACGATGGCTGAGGAGACCAAGAATCCGGCTAAGGATATCCCCATTGGACTTGTCGGCGCCATGACCATCACAACAGCTGCATATTGTCTGCTTTCACTCACTCTCTGCTTAATGCAGCCCTACACCAAGATAGACGCCGATGCGCCGTTCTCTGTCGCCTTCCAGGCCGTCGGCATGGATTGGGCCAAGTACATTGTGGCCTTCGGCGCACTGAAAGGCATGACCACTGTTTTGCTTGTCTCCGCCGTCGGGCAAGCGCGGTACTTGACGCACATTGCCCGCACGCACATGATGCCGCCGTGGCTTGCCAATGTGCATGAAGCCACCGGCACACCGATCAATGCCACCATCGTCATGCTCGTGGCCACTGCCATCATCGCCTTCTTCACTAACCTCAGCATACTCTCCAACCTCCTCTCCATCTCCACACTGTTCATCTTCATGCTCGTCGCAGTGGCGCTCCTCGTCCGCCGCTACTACGTGAGCGGCGAGACGTCGAATGCCGATCGCAACAAGCTTGTGGCGTGCCTATTCTTTATCCTGGCTTCGTCCATTGCGACGGCAGTTTACTGGGGGACGAGCAAGAAGGGGTGGGTCGGGTACGTGGTGACCCTCCCTGTGTGGTTCCTGTCAACACTGAGCTTGCATCTGTTTGTCCCGAAGGCGCGAGCGCCGAAACTGTGGGGTGTGCCGCTTGTGCCGTGGTTGCCGTCTGTGTCAATTGCGATCAACATATTCTTGCTTGGTTCCATCGACTCAAAGTCATTCATGCGGTTCGGAGCCTGGACGGTGCTGCTGCTCATCTACTACTTATTTGTGGGGCTACATGCATCTTACGACACGGCGAGGGCTGGAGGAGCTGCCGACGAAGGTGAGCACGGTGGCGCCCGAAGGGGAGAAGTAGAAGAAATGAACGGGTATGATGTTAATGAAACGAACCAGATAAACAGGTTATTTGGTTGCACAGCAAATATGTCTGTGAATGCTGTTTATGATGAGCAAATGTGTGTTTAGGGTTTATGATGAACAAATGAACACATTCTTTGGTTGCACCGCAAATGTGGACACGACGTACGTTTATATATTTTTCAAGGGTCAATGTCATATAGCCTTTTAAAATTTTACTAAATTATATCTTTTAAACTTCAAAAAATTATATATAATTTTTTAAAATTTTAACAAATTATATATATTTTTTCAAAATTTTAAAAATTATATATAACTCTATAAAATCTTTCTAAATTATATCTTTCTTTTCCAAAATTTTAAAAAAAATTGTATATTTTTTTGGTTACCAGAATGTTTAGAGAATATATAAGGAAATATCAAATTGACTTGATTAGAGAAAGTTTTTAGTGGTAGAAAAAAAAAAGACAGTTTTGTACTAATATAGTTTAAATCTATTGCAATTTATCTTGAATTAAATTTTAACTTGATACATAAAATGGTAATTTTGCCTCTAACGTAATTTAAACCTAGTTCGATTTATGTTGGATTAAATTTTAACTCATGATAAAAAATGATAATTTTGTCTTGACACAGTTTAAACTTATTTCAGTTTATCATATAAAATAACAATCCGTTTATCATATAAAATAACAATTTTGCCCCTATATAATTTAAACCTATTTTGATTTATTTTAAATTAAATTTTAATCCGAGATATAAAATAATAATTTTGTCTTTGGCCTAATTTAAACTTATTTACAAATGGACCCCTCAAATATTTTTATTTATAAATAAGTCCAAATTTTATCAATTTTTTAAATAAATTTTCACCATATTGAAGGTTTTAAAAATGAAAACTATAAATTATAAGTTAATATTTTTACATTTACAAATAGAATCCTTGAATATTTTTATTTATAAATAAGTCCAAATTTTATCATTTTATAATAAAAATTTTACAAAAAAGATATTGAAAGTTTTAAAACTTAAAATTTTAAATTACAAGTTTAATATTTGTATATTTACAAAATAGATCCATTGAATATTTATCTTTATAAATAAGTCTAAAATTTATTATTTTTAAATAAAAGTTTATAAAAAAGATATTGAAGGTTTTAAAACTTAGAATTTCAAATTACAAGTTTAATATTTTTACATTTATAAATAAATCCCTTGAATATTTTTATTCATAAATAAGTCCAAATTTTATCATTTTAAAATAATATTTACAAAAAAAACTAAAAGTTTTAAAACTTAGAATTGTAAATTATAAGTTTAATATTTATACATTTATAAATAGACCCTTTGAATATTTGTATTTATCAATAACTCTAAATTTTATCATTTTCTAAATAAAAATTTATAAAAAAGGTATTAAAAGTTTTAAAACTCAAAATTTTAAATTACAAGTTTAATATTTGTATATTTTCAAATAAACCCTTCAATATTTTCATTTACAAATAAGTCCAATTTTTATCATTTTTAAAATAAAATTTTTACGAAAAAGATATTGAAGGTCCTAAAATTTAAAATTATAGATTATAAGTTTAATATTTGCATATTGACAAATAGACCCCTTCAATATTTTTTTTATAATTTAAACTTATTTATAAATAAAAAATATTCAATGGGTGTATTTGTAAATATACAAATATTAAACATGTAATTTGAAATTCTAAGTTTTAAAACCGTCAATATCTTTTTCATAAAAGTTTATTTTAAAATTGATAAAGTTTGGACTTATTTATAAATAAAAATATTCAAGGGATCTATTTCTAAATGTACAAATATTAAACTTGTAATTTGAAATTCTAAGTTTTAAAACTATTAATATCTTTTTTATAAAATTTTATTTTAAAAATGATAAAGTTTGGACTTATTTATAAATAAAAATATTCAAGGGGTCTATTTATAAATATACAAATATTAAACTTGTAATTTAAAATTTTAAGTTTTAAAACCTTCACTATCTTTTTTGTAAAATTTTATTTTAAAAATAATGAAATTTGGACTTATTTATAAATTAAAATATTCAATGGGTCTATTTGTAAATATATAAATATTAAACTTACAATTTTAAATTTTAAGTTTAAAAGACTTCACTGTCTTTTATGTAAAATTTTATTTTAAAAATGATGAAATTTGGACTTATTTATAAATAAAAATATTCAAGAAGTCTATTTGTAAATATACAAATATTAAACTTGTAATTTGAAATTTTAAGTTTTAAAACCTTCAATGTCCTTTTTGTAAAATTTTATTTTAAAAATAATAAAATTTAAACTTATTTATAAATAAAAATATTCAATAATTTTATTTGTAAATGTACAAATATTACACTTATAATTTTAAATTTTAATTTTTAAAACATTTAATATTGTGAAATTTTATTTAAAAAATTTATAAAATTTAGACTTATTTATAAATAAAAATATTTAAAGGGTCTATTTTGTAAATGGTAAATAGTAAACAACAATTTAAAGTTAAGTTTTCTAAAATTTTCAATATTGTAAAATTTTTATTAAAAAAAAGATAAAATTTGGGCTTATTTATAATTAAAAATATTTAAAAGATTTATTTATAAATGTATGAATATTAAACTTATAATTTAAATTTTCATGAAAGACTTATTTATAAAAAATTTTAAACATTTATGATCACCTGTATAATTTTTTATTTAAAAAATATTAAAATTTAGACTTATTTATAAATAAAAATATTTTAAAAATCGTTTTATAAATATATAAATTATTATTTAAATTTTAATTAAAAATTTATTTGAAAAAATTTGAGAAAGAATAGAGAATGAGAAATTAAAATTTTTTTAAAAATTTAATTATAAAATTATAGAACCTAAAAATAAATTTTTTTTAAAAAAAATTAATTAAATAACAATCAAAAAATTGTAGGTAATAAATTTTTAAAAAAAATATAGAGAAATACTGAAATCAAAACAGATTTTTAACAAATAAAATAAATCTTGAAAAATTATAGGTAAATATCCCTTATATAAATGATTCGCTATGCACGCAAGATTGATATTGTTCCACTTTTAATTCATTTATTTATTTAATAACTACAAACAATTTGCTTGCCAGTTAAGATAGAAGCCTACTGTATCAACCGAACTGCATGAAACCAGCCACACAACACATTAATAAATTACAATCAGTATCTGGACTACTACTTTCCAACCTTGCAATTTTACACCTGGCACAGCTTGGTATCCTGTCATCACAAAAGTACAAATAATTTCCACCCCATGAAGAGTGAGCAAATTAAGGGGAAAGTAAAATTTGGGACAACACAAACTGCTAAACTACAATATATACACAGCTCGGAGCCCTACTCAAAGAAATGCAGCTGTTGAAAGCTCTCAAGCACACAAGATAAAAGATAATACAAGGACCTACAAATTCCATCAAAGCAAACACAAGGAAACTGTATGATTTGCAGCACCGCTTGTGTATCAGGTGTCTATTTTCAGAAGAGAATTGAGGGAGGTGCTGTTAAATCTTTGGGCAAGTCCTCGTATCACGAGAACAATGACGTCTCGCATATGCCTCGTCTGCACCATTAGGTCCACTTCATTCTCACTATCTATCACAATCTTTACGCGATGCTGATCATTTCTGTAAAGCTCAACCTGCAAGACCAAAATACCTATTAAAGTTCTGTAGGTCTTGATGCTGTGACCTTGGTGTAGTTCCCAGTTCTCATCAACCATTAATTTAGATAAATTTCAAGCCTGGAATGCATGTATCCACGCCGAGTTGCAATATACACATGTAAAATTACTATCACATGGACAATCCATCCAAAGGAAATGTATGCTTATAAAAAATGTTGTTACCAGTCAAACTTTCACAATGTGATTCAGAATCAATATATTCATCTACACAGATAATATATGGAAATAAGGTAACTCACATGGAAAGGAGGTGCATAACTTCCTCGAATTTCAGTAGTCGGAAATGAAGCCTTGGAACTTGGCTTCACAACCTTGATCCTCTTTCGGTTGACCTCTAAGATTCTTCTTTCCAGATTTCCCACACCAGGTACCTAAGAGAATAATTAGGTAAGAAATGTATTTACCTTTGATAAACATCTTCAACAATCTCTACAGTATTTTCAACGATAAAAAAGTAATGAACAGAATGGAATTTACCTGCTTTGCTTGTCTATCCTTGTCGCACAATACCTGCTTCCCAGGAGTAAAAGGAATATGTTTAGTCTATAGAAATACTTTATATAATATGATATGAAAGCAAGACTAATTCCTTAGATGGGTAAACATAGCCATCGAAAAGTTGTGAAGATGCAATTCAGGTGAAACCCAGAAAGTTCATTCCACAGCCTCTAGGACAGGGACAACGCAATTGCATATCTCGAGGAGAGTGAAGTTTTAGCATGCTTATGCAAGAATATACTGAACATTTTGATGCAAACCTCACACTCAAAGTATCAATTTAATGGCAAAGTGATAAGGATTAATCATGATAAGATACTGCCATCATCCAAATAACAAACAACTAACAATCCACTAAATCTGAGACAACATATATCTAGAAAAATACAGTAATTCAAAACACAATGGCCATATGTTTTCCAGGAAAAAATTTGCAAAGATACAGCATGCATCACCTCAAACTTCACAGATCCAAGATCCAACTTTTGCTTCACTTCTTTATATACGTCAGGTTCTGTAAATGAAACAATAGACATAGTGAATAAAAAAGGGAGTAAAACATCAATGAGGCGAAAAAATGAGACTACAACAGGTGAATTTTCTGTTGATTTTAGATAAAAAGCTTTAGCCCAAGTTGCTAAGTGAGAAAAAAAATACCACTTCAGGAAAGTCACTATACTAGAAAGGGAATAGTGTTCAGATCAGACAGCACAAGTCACTGACAAGCCAGATCAATATGGTTCAGTGATCTAAATAGGCTGTGTATTTCTTGGTTATTTTCATTCCGCCCAAGTATGGAGGCATAACCCCTAAATCTGCACTTTCATCCAAGTTCACTCTATGTAAAGAAGCTTCAGATCATGAAATTCACTATACTACAAAGGGAATAGAGTTCAGATCAGACAGCACAAGTCACTGACATGCCAGAACAATATGGTTCAGTGAGCTAGAGAGATTGCGTATTTCTTGGTTATTTTCATTCCACTTAAGTATGAAGGCATAGCCCCTAAATCTGCACTTTCATCCAAGTTCATCCTTCGTAAAGAAGCTTCGGATTTGACTTAGTTTGATACTTTATGCTACTTAACAGAGTGGAAGTGTACTAAACTTTGACAAACAGTAGGTGCAGTGGGATTGTAAACAAACTGGATTAGTCGTAGGCATGCCTGTGGCCCTGTGCCCAAGCCTGCACAAACTATGCATCACTTACACATGTCCCAGCCCAAGCCCAAAATTCTGAAATAGCTTTTTTGGGCTGGGGCAAGGTCAGTCCAGGATCTTGGGCCAGGCCATAAAACACTAATAATGATTCCTTTGTAAATTGAAAACATCAAGAATGTACACAAAAAGGTTCTGTGAAGCATGAGAAAGTAAACTTGGTTTCCATGAAACATGATGTAATGGAAGTCCTACACAATAAAGATATTGATGTCGTAAGCCTACAAGATATAGATATTGATATCAAAATCATGACTGTCAGGCTAGCCTAGGCATTAAAATTGATATTACAGTAAATTAACTGCACATTAATTTAGAGTTAGTATGAAAATATATCAAGGCAAACTAGTAAAAGTCAATTTTGTGGAACATATTCATGTTAAAGGATTTCATTACCAACTGCAATCAAGTCTGTTGATGCAGAAACAGCTTGTCCCTCAACTCCATCCTCTCTCACTGGTGTATAGACTACCACCAGCCTGTACCCCACATCATCAACATTAGCTTCATACATCCTCCCTACCTCACCTAAATTCACCAAGAACAATATTAGGCAAGGTAAAATCTAATTATGAACATTAATTTATTGGCTTATTTGCTTCAAAAAACATACAAGGAAATAACTAAAAACCAATTTGAAAAAGAGAGAGTGAGAGCATTACAACACTTTGTTAGTGAAAAAGTTTGCAACCCCCTTACTCTCTTTCCATAGCCATTTTAATATTTTTCTGAGTATAACTCTCATGCCCCTAGAGTCAATGAATGATGTGTACACTGATGAAGAGTAACAGTGAGATACAGGCTCTTCCATGAAGTGAAGAAGTGGAAATTTCAAGGTAGCATAAAGCTTGGTAGTGTCATATCTGACTTACTAATCATAGATCATTGTAACAAGTTCTAGTAAATCAGAGTCATTTGTTGAAATGCAAAATGAATAGCTAATATTTTGCTCAAACAACTAGTATTCTCCAGGGCACAAGAAAATGCAAATCATGGAAAACATAGAACAAGATGCAAGTAAACTATGCAAACAATAATCTTCATAAACACTTAACTACTATAATTATTGAGAATACAACCGCAGGTGTGTGTGTGTTGGGTTGCATCAGAACCAGATAGTATTCATACCCAGAACCCACAAATTTCTGGAAATTCAAACCCACTTGTTATTTAGTACACATAAACCCTGATCCATGTCCAGAACGTATTTGAGCATGGTCCAGGCTTTAGGTTCATTCCAGAACATTTTATTTTGTATTGCGGAATGTTTCCACCAATCTGTTTTTACTATACATAATCTTGAAGCACTAGATGACCAATCACTAATAAGTAAAAATTTTCTGATCTCCACTTTTATCCATTGATAGATCTCAGGAGCAAGGGCAGATAACATTCAAATTGCATTTATGCATAAAATGTGCACACAAACTATAAGCACACATTACACCTGTATCATATTCTATTATGGAAGTTGAATCATTACTGGTCCAGTTTGAGTCAAACTCCAAACTGAGGACCCAATCATGCCAAATAAAGCTACAGGATAGAATTTTCATGTAAATCCTATTCACTGAATTGAAGTTGCAGGTAATCGGCCTATAGGATCCACTCACCCCTAAAGGCAACAGTTTGTAATAGTATAATTGTAATGCTAGCTTAAAAATCTTACCAGGAATAGAGATAAGATCAGGACTTCCAACAGTAGACCTAAGCCACTGAATTCGGCTTTTGCCTTCTTTTCCTCCGCTATATACCCCACGAACAGCATATAAATTTGTATGGAATCCTCTTCCCTCGATCTCCAGCTTATCAATTTTGGGCATCCCTGGAACATCAAAATGTTGAAATCATAGATGAAATAACAAGAATCTTTCAAGTATGGTTCAAATTTCAGATTCAGTAACAGATTGATCCAGGCTAGCCAAAACATTCCAAGAAGTCAGGAATGCCTTGACTGCAATTAAATTTTATTTTTAAAAGATTAGGCTAGTGTCAGAAGATAATTACATTCTGTATGAAAATAAACCAATAAAGAAGTGAAAAGGAAGTTTCCAAGAGTGATTTTTCAATTTTATTACCCTATTCAATATGTGTATTGCTTGGTGGTGAGGTGAAATTTAGACAATAGTCCACAGACAACTACAAATTACAAAAATACAATGACATTAGATAAGCAAGTTCTTCACATATAACTCGTATGCAAATATTTTGATTGGATGAAATTATATGAGATCTCTAATTATCATCCAGACTACAGTCATGCATGTAATTTAATAATCAAATAAAGCAGAAAAATTTGGAAATCAGAGCAACTCAAGTCAGTTGTGCCTATTTTGTCAAATCAGAAGGATACCCAAATTTGATAATGCTAGTATACGAGGAATTGAACCTAACTATTAATAATAACTGATAGCAAAATTGAATTGGGCTAGTCAACACTTACCACCATGCTACTAATGTTCTTCCATTCAATTGGATTGGAATCTAACTTAATTGAAATAATTGCAGACAGGCTTGAGAATTAAAAAGACAGGGACAGTCATGGCTCTAATCCCAACTATCATTTTTAAGTAATACACAAATACAAATTATTCTGCAGGATGAAAGAATAGAAAACTCAAGGATAGACCTGGCAATATAGGAGCAGTTGTTGCTGAAACAGGCTCAGTTGACCTTCCAAAAACATCTGTAACAATGCATTCACATTTCAAGCACCGACCTATATCCTCTAAACGAACTCTATATGAGCAAGTCTGCTGTATTGACAATGGTTCAAAGCACTTGGAGTCTTCAATCCCGGTCGAACAGAACCTGCTTAGCAGTTTTCTTCCTGGTTAAAAATGAGTGTCAAAGATATGACCGCATAAATGTTGATAGATAACACTTGCCATTGATATTTAACTTCTTTCTTGTATTTCTCCCAAACATGTTGCTGAATCTCATTCTTTGGAATTACTTCAACAGCAGTTAGAGTTTCTCCTTCAATCTCCTTGCCTTTAAAAGCAAGCATATCTAGTACAGGTAGCTCTGAAGGAACAGTAGATCAATAAGTTAATGCTGAGTAAGGAACCTATTCATTGTAACAAACACCATGTGTATGTCATTTTCTATCTGTAACATCCTTGTATAATCCTGTTAGCTCCATGAAGTACATTTAAATCTAAGTTTAGTATCACAAACTTGGGGTTCATTAAACTGGAAACAAACTAGTAATATTGAAAAGTAGGTATAAGGTAGTCAATAGTTGAAAAGCAAAATTGGAAACAAGCAAAGGTATAAACACAAGGAACTATTGTGAATCAACATCACAACATTGCATAGGAACAACACTTCCAATCTCTACTGAAATTATACAGAGAGGACATTTTTTTTTTAAGAAAGTAATGGCAAAGAATAGACATGGATAGAAGGCAGAGTAGAAGGTCATGAAACCTGGTAAATTTGAAAACATGACTAACTTTACAAAGCTCCTTAACACAACAAAATCTGTGCAGGCCATGATCTTTCTTAGAACTCAGAAGTAGGAAGAAATTCAAGATTTTCAAGGGGCATATTGACAGAACATCACCAACTCAGTTAAAATGAAAATGCAACAAATTATTTCATATGATGTCATTTCATTGCATGTTATTTTTCAACTACAACTCAACTTTGCATTTATTGCAGATCAGGCGGTTAGCATCTCCAAAATGCTGCAATCATACATCCAATATGCCTGCTTGCGTAGAATTAACCATTGTTAGATCTTGAAGACACAAATGGATTTGTCAGATTCCAAACTTCTCTTGCTTGGTCCATAGTACACCATAGTCTTCCCAAATTGCCTCCATGTTATTGAAAGTACATTACATTAAGGTAAACCCATTAAAATAACATAGACAAAGCCTATCAAACATTGTTGTTTTCAATTTCTATAAGATATACACCACCCAAGGAGCAGAAACTTTTTCTATTGTAACATTTGGCAACAGCTTCTCCAATCTTATCTCTTTGGAAAAAGGAATAACCACCTCAAGGCCCTCAAACAACTTAATGATCGAGCTCAAACTCAATGTATCTTCAGGATGCAATATCTTGCTTCACGCAAGCATTTGAACCTACTTCCAAACAACATATTCTATCACTAATTTAGCTGGCAAAAGCCTTGATTTCCACCTAGTTGACTTCTATCATGCTTTCAAACTCAACCTTCATTGTCTGCGTCGAAGAATCATCTCCCATGCCATCATGCATATAATTGGAACAAAAAGAAAAGCAAGATACAGGAAACAAATGCCAAGTAGCTGACTCCCACAAGGTCAAAAAACAACAATCAATAGGCACTGTCAGAAACCCAAAAGGAAACCCATGGTTTTTTAACTTCAGTAATCATAAACAAAGAAGCCCAAAAGGAAACCCATAGTTTTTTTAATTTCAGTAATCAAAAACAAAGTTAAAAAAAGACAGGTGACCATTCAAGGTTTCATTAGATCAGACAAGCTATTGTCGAATTTAACCAGGAAGAAGACAGTCTTAAAAGGAGATAAAAACTGTTGGATTTGAAACTCAGGAGGACACAACTAGGCCAGTAAAAGAAGGATTCGTTAACAGTGAATCTAGAGACAGGCAAAACACACACTTCAATAAAAATTCTACATAAAGCAATATATGAGTCCTAAAAAGCCCAGCTTCTATTATTAAATAATCTTTCTTAGATTAAAAAGAAATATTGAAATTTTCATACAAATAGATATAGCAACAAAATAAATTACTTAAGATTTCATAATTAAATTTTTTATCAGAAAATTCTGAATGGACTGGAGTAGAGCTGTCACAACAATTTTCAACAACAATTTTATAATTAAGAGTTGTGCTACCTGGAAGGATTATATTGGACGGATTTGACAGCCTAAGTTCGCCAACAACAGAATCTGAACGGACTGGAGTATAGCTGCCAGATAGCAAACCAAGATAAGCTTCGACAAAAACAGAGAAGATACAGTTCCATTTATGAAAATATTCAAAAGCTAACATCCTATTCCATCATCACTTCTGATAACAAATTGAAGGACATTCACCATTAAAATGACATGACAGCAACAAATATAGACTGATCTAATTGAATCTTCAAAAGATAACAAGGGATATTCATTTGGAAGCAGCCATTTTGGGAATTCTACTATGACCGAATTTAGACAGCAACTTTTCTGACTAAAAATCCGGCAAGAAAACAAGTGAATTGTACATTATATGGTGGTGAATTTCACCCCAAAGGAATTAAGATACAAAACTATCTTCTTCTCCAAAATTAGGAACATCCTTTTTCCTCTTGTCAGCTAACTTTGGACGACACAAAGGCGAGGTCCAAATTTTGTGGAACAAGAAAGTTTATACAAATCTCATAACAGGTAGAAAGTTTGTAAATGGAACAACATTGTAAAACAGTTCTTCTCCATCTTAAGGAACTTAACATGGCTGTCTCAGAGTTGACGGCAAAGCTTCCTTGAGAATGATTCATTCCCCTTGAAAGTGCCATCACATCCAATTACTCTCAGAGGGAAATATCTTGGGACATGACTGTGCACTTAAAAAATAAATTAAGCAATGCTTTAGATTGTGAGCAAATGTGACAAATGTCAATAATTCTTAGACTAGACAGTTAGGTAAATGATAGTTCTCTAGGTTCCCTTTTCCTCAAACTATTTAGCCATTCATTAGACTAGATAGTTAGGTAAATGATAGTTCCCTAGGTTCCCTTTTCCTCAAACTATTTAGCCATTCATCTAACCAGGACATCTCAACTTTTATGCCTTCTTAGAAAGAACACAGAAAGTAGATCTACAGAAGAAAATCTCGCCAAGCTTATGTAAAGAGGTGAGGAAGGCATGACTAATACATGAGAAGGGCTTAAGCACAGGACAAAGAAATTCACGAATTAACAACTATTGAAGTGCTTTTGAATTTCTCAGTTGCCAACAGAGTAGGCAATGAGATCTCGCAACATAACTCAAATCCAACCATTAAAGCAAAATCCCTTGACAGCTTCTTAATTAAAGATTCAGTCCCTACAGAGATTCCAACTGGCTATTCAGCAAGATCCACCTTCCCTAATTGTTAGGCTGCTTAATTGAATAGCAGCCCAGTGAAAAATACTCGGCACAGACATCACATAAGGTTGTCCAGCCATGTCAGAAGCTGATGATTTTGGCCTGGAGAAGATGTTATGCTGCTTAACTGAATAGCAGCCCTGGAAAAAATATTCACAGCAGATTATCAACCCAGCCTTTTCAGCAAGCTGTTCATGTTCCTTCCAGTAAGCTCTTAGCACCTCAAATTTCGACAACTATATTCAATTCTTAGGAACCAACAGGAGTCAAACAAGCTCAGAGAACAGCTGATGGTGATATCTGTTATACAAGAAGAATTTGGCAGAAAAACTACTTCTATTTGGTTTTCAAGGTAGAAGATTTTCACTCTTGAATTTAGCAGCATTTGAATGTCATGTGTGCATGCTCGCCAACTCCAGTTTGCAAATGAACAAGTTGCATGGTAGGCTTACTAAATTACTAATCCTTATCCTTAGTTGTATCACATGAACTAAACAAAAAAAGGGAAACCTCTCTGAAGATCTAACTACATAATCTTGAAAATTGTCCAACCAATAGATAAATTAACTTCTCTGAAATAAATTTCATAATAAATAGTATAAGGTGCCCATTCAACCAGCACTTCCAAATTAGCCAAGCATATTTTTTATAGATCTAAAAAGGTACCTATTCAAAATCCTCATACGCCATTTCAATTAAAGGATGTAAGCATGCTTGTCTCAAGCTTCTTATAACCTCTTTATTAGCAGTTCTTTCTAGGATGCAATATTAAATAAGCCAGTAAGATAACAATAGCCAAAAGCTTTCACAGCAACAGAAATGAAGCACAGAGAATTACCCAAACAACAAACGGCAATTGTAGTCTAAATCTGTAACTTGATAGGTGATTGAATTAGCTCCAGTAATGAGAACAATAGTTCCATCATTGATTTCCCTATACCAGCTATACAAGCTTGACCCCTCATACCCACCATAGTACTTGCCTTGTCCAGCATATAGCCCAGAACCCAATTCTTTTATGCAGACATCAGAGACAACTGGCGGAGCTGTTGATTAAATATGCATTCAGTTAGGGATGTGAGAAGAGATACACAAGCAAAAAACTAACCAAACGAACACCCTGCCATGACAGGACTGCTGCTAATAGTAACAAAGGATGTAAGAAGAGAAACAAAAGCAAAAAATTGACAAAATGAATACCTGCCATGACCGCACTGCTGCTAATAGCAACCAAGGGATCTCCAAGTCTTCCATCTGAGCGTGCAGGCACCCAATTGAGCACTAAATAAGAACCAACATCTTCAAGCAAGGGAGTGTATGTTCTATCATATCAATAAAGATCCAATGAAACAAATAAGTTCCCTATTTGTGGCTGCTAGTTAGAATCAACAGTAAATTAATGGCATCAGCGAGAAGAACTCACAAAGACTTCCCAACAGCAATTACTTCTCCAGAAGCAGAATCTATATTTGTCAACTCAAAATCTTCAAGCTTCCTTGGTGATCTATACCAAATATATTCCCCACTACCTTCTTTTCCACCATAATAAGTTTTACGAGGATGAACTTCCATGTCCTCGACACAGTGAGGAAGGACAAGTTCAAGGCCCTTTGGATTTGCTGTTGCAAAACAGACTCAGAAACTAACATAAAATGAAAAATTGATATAAACAACAAGTAGTAGTTATGAAATCCATGTATTTAAGAGGACATCATACAAAATTGTTAATCAAACAATACTTTTAGAAAAAAATTGTATGAAACAAACAATTCTTTTCACTAGTATTGATCTCTTTCCATCAATCTCACTGTTAAAGCATGCACCATTACACCTCTAAAACTACACACTAATTAATAAATAAAGAAGATAAAAGGTGACCAAAATTAAAGCTAACAATGAAGGTCTGTCCACAAATAGTTATAAACTCCAGCTACATCACTTCTCAATCTAAGCATCGATTATTGACCACCAACCATGATCAAAGCTTGACAAAAACATGAAAGAAACCTAGTCAAACAATTCTTAGAAAAGTAGCACAATTTTGTGTTATTTGAAATGTTTCAGTAAATTGAACACTGACTTGAAACCTAGAAAATGAATCTACCATTACATCTCAAAAAACTAGCCACAGAAAAGTCCATATATCAATCCCAGATGTAACAGCAAAAGGTACAATTCTTGAAAATGAACAATCTGGATAGAACACAAGAATGAGGCAACTAAAAAACAAAAGCAAGAATAAATGGCAAAAAAACTCATATATTCCTATATTTCTGTGCCTCACACTAAGTACTCATTCACAGTTAATCTCGGCTTACTGGCATCAATGCAAGTAGTTATTATCTACAAAATGATCATTATGTGAAGCTAGACAATCTCAAAGACCTATAACCCTGGAACATAGAGTAGCACGAGCATGCGAGGATTTTACTAATCCATTTCAATGCTTCTCCCTTTTTGAAAAAGGTCTCTATTGACTTGTAGTTTTAGGGAAAAACACCAAAAACTGACAGTCTTCAAAAAATTATAAGGGCTAAGCAACTAGCAAAGTGATCATCAAATAATGATCACGTGGCTAATTGTGAAATTCATCAAAATGGTGTTTAAATTTCTATTACTAAACAAACACCCAAATACAACTATACAAATTCAGAGAATTTATGCAATAAAATCTCATCCTGACTTATTATTCCCTCAACTAATCGTGATTTTTTCATGATCATCTCTTACTAAACAGGCCCTAAAGAAAAGGAATGTAAAGCTGTCACCACAAGAAAAAGAATGTGGATCAACCAAGTATAAATTTGTTTGGTCACCTACCAGGAACAATAACATCAGAGACAACATTCTTTGGAGATCCTCTAAACCCATCCTTCCGAACAGGTGTGTAAATAAGCTCAATGCATCCACCAACATCCTCAAGAGTTAAATTCAGAAATTCTGCAAGAAAATTAACTTTTTAAAATATCAAAATGAAACAAAAGGGATGGCAACATCAACAAGAAAATTAAGAATCTGGAGACTAGAAGGACTAACCACCAGCAGTCAGTTTCTCCTTGATGCCACTATCTTTCACTCGGAACCATTCATGGGTGCAAATTCCTCTTTCACTAAGTGGAGAAATGGAACAAATTATTGGGATTGTCAATACAAGAGATTAAGAAAAAATACTCTTCACTCTCACCCTCCACTGTACTGAGCAACAAAGGTTAATCTCTCTCCTTCTGCCAGTGATCCAACAAACTTAAGTGATTGACAAGTTGGTGAGCCTGCATAAGAAATTTGATATTGATCTTCAGATTAAATAACATCTGAGACATACTATTTGTGATTTCTGTGATTATTATGTGGAGAGCTCCTATCATATTTTGTTTTATTGCAGTTTTGCTACACAAGTGTGGTCCCTTTTAAGGAATTATACCAGTGTATTGGCTACTCAAGACAACATCATGAATCTTGTTGCCCTTCCAAATAAAAGAAATTGTGATAGCAAGTTGATTCATGAGAAAACTAGTCTCTTCCAGCTTTATTCTCTTTGGTTGATTTGAAAAGCTCGTTGTCAAAGATTATTTGAAAACTCTAGGGAACCTGTCATCATTTTGTTTCAAAAGGCAAGGGCTTTGACAGAATATTTTTGATAGCCTGAGATCTATAGGGAGAGGAGGTTTTAATATTACTGATTTCCTTTTTGTGGATGGCTCTTTCACTTATGACTCTTGCTTGGCAAGAATAGCATCGGTGATCACAAAGGATGATGGTGTTGTGACTCAAGCAGGTAGCCAAGTGTTCAGAGTGAATTCCACTTTACTCATCGGAATCTTGGCATTGCTAGCAGGCATCAAAGAAGCCAAAAAGAATGGCCTTCCCAAGTGCTGTGTAACTTCAGACTTGGCCCAAGCAATAGAAGCTATTCAAGATCCTAGAGGCACAGGAGAGCTCAAGCATATTATCCAGGAGTTTCTAAGTGCCAAGAGAATTAGTTCAAACTGATTGAATGTTGTTTGGAAGCTGCGCAGGTTTACTTTGATGGTGGCTTTTTGGCAAAGCGAGCTGTCAAAAGGGGGACTGATGATTTTTGGGATTCTCTTATATCCCAAGAGATCCAGGCCCATGCTCCTTGTCCACTTTTTTAGTAATGAAATTGAGTTTCTCCGAAAAAGATAATAATAAACATAAACTTTCATCTCAAAAAACATTGGAAAATTGTCGGCAAAATGTAATTTATAGCAGATCACAAGGAAAACTTAGAATAAGGACCACATAACTTCACAAAGCTGGAGACAGTTTGCAATTGAGCTACAGTGATATAAGATACCTGGCAAAATTGGGCCAATATGCTCAGAAAGGGCAACAGGACCACAAGCCCAGTCATTTCTCACAGGCTTGCATGAGACAGATACCAAGAACCCAATATCATCACCTGATAGGGTATACGATGCACCAGTTGCACCTTTAATTTCCATCTGTACACCATCAGGACCAGTCTGCAGGCAATTGCACAAATTGTTAACAAGAATATGTTTAAAGAAAAAAAAAGTAGGCAAGATGAAGAAACATAAAAATGGAATGCAGGTAATTTACAGAGAAAAGATTCTTGCAAGCTGACATAAAACAATTAAGATAAAAAATATCAATGCAGCAACCTCTTACCATAAACCACTGAAAAATGGAGTCTCCTTCTTCTCCCCCCCAGTATTTCTTGTCAGCAACTAGTGCTGTTCCTTCAATACCTTCACCCACTATCTGAAGAGAAAGCAATCTCGGACTCCCTATAGGTTGGATCAACTCAAAATGGACACTCAAAACATAAGCCATAAAGCATTATTCCAAATAAATAAATAACTTTCATAATGGCTAGATATCCACTATTTAAAGCAGCAAAGACTGTAATGGAACTATTCAACCAGATGAAAGGCAGCAGAGAATCATTTACATTAATGCAAGAAGAATGGAAAGCATTTTAAGTTCTTTTTCCCACATACATGAGGCAACATTCTACGTGGAATACTTCCTCAACTAAATCTATTCGCATTTGTTGAGGTGCTTCAAACTAATATAAGACACCATTGGTTTGGGTTAAGGATTAGCATTTTTCAAAATTATTTTTTTCTTGCAAAATTAATATTACTTATTTTACACCGTTATTAAATTAAATTATTATAAAAAATTAAATAGTTTTTCAAACTTTAAATTATTTTAGGATTAATTTTGATAAAAAAATTAATTTACAAAAGTGGTCCACTAATTTGACCTTGATCCTGATCTTGATGTCGAACCAAACGATGCCTAAAGCATCATTGCCTCATTTGATATATAATTCAACCTAAGTTTAACTGCTTCAATCCATTATGCTTCTAGTCCTTCATGCCTTTCAGAGTGGGATGTTCAGTGAGTTAATAAAGAGACATTCCTCAATTGTTGTATTCTTATACATATCATGGTAGTACAGTTCCATACATAAATTAATTACCTGGACGCACTCGCTCCTGTCCAAATACAGTTTGAGGTTCACCAACTGTCCCATCATCCCTGATTGGAGTGCATTTAAAAGAAACAAATTTGCCTATAGCATCCTTTGATATCCTATATTGAAGATGCTCCAATGCTTCTTGTATTACTGCACCCGTGTCCACTTCATTCTACACAAAACAGAAAAAAAGATAGCAGAATAGCAAGTTTGCTTCTTCAGCTCATGAATTAAATCACTTGAAATCAGAAACTATGGAGCAAGACATTGATGTGACACAGAACTTATTTTCTTGAAAGACATCGAAGGCCAGAAACATGCAGATACCAGGACATACATCATGCAGATACCAGTTGTATAGACTTTTGCCCTCATGCCCACCAATATAGCCATATGATGCTGTTAACAATTGACCCTCAGAATAATCACCAGTAACTGATAAAAAATTCAGGCTTGGAGGAAGTGCTGCAAGACATCAATAATACAACAAAAAAACATCAGTGAGATACAGTTAGGCTAACAGGTAACGACCATTAAAGAACCTCAAATAGGGTATTTGATATCAGATGCCAAGGAAAATGAATACTTCAACACTATGATTTGTTCTTTACAGTGACATTTCATTAAAAAACACCACAAAAAAATCTTGATGAAAATAAGCATGAAAACTTATATGAAATGGTACCAATAAACTCTAACTATATCCAAAAAACAAACACCCAGCAAAGCTGCTGGTTAAGCAACAAATTTACCAAGTAGAAAAGCTTAAGGTAAGATGAAACACCATAGTCATTGAAGCAAAAGTACCATCACCAGATCTGTGGATTAAGAAGAATTTGCATTGCTAGTAAAGGAATGTTCAACGAAATTTAAGTCTAGTGGTTCACGTTCATTCACCATATAGCCATTAAGAATTCCTATAGTGGTTCATGAAATTTTTCATCTCTTGAACAAGATGACAAGAAGATTATCTTTCAAATCAGAATATTCATAATTCTTTCCTCCAGTCAAAATAGGTTCTTCTGTGTCCCAACTGTATTATGATACAAACAGTAATACAGAAACACAAGACAGCAACAACAAGAATCAAGCCTTACTCCCACAACATAAATGGGGATGACTATAAGGATTCATAGCAATTACTTAGGCTGTGTTTGGTAAAGCAAGGAACCAGGGATATCCTGTATTTTATAGCAATGAAATTTAAGACCAAGGGTATCCTGTGTTTTATAGTAATGAAATTTAATTTATCAGACACCCTCAGGCTCAACCAGACAAATTCTCCTTTTCTGTTCATTTCAATCCAAGGCCAATTTATCTTTACGTTATTTGATTAATCACATTACCAATAATTTCCATCCATGTCATTCTCACCCCGCCAGAGCCCTTATTCCCCCAAAATTTGAATCGTCTTACTCTGTGGAACACCAGTAACTCCTCAATGCAAGGCTAAACAATAACAAATGACTCTTCCTCTTCTCAGCATCAGCTGAAACAACCCCTACCTTGCCAAAAAATTAGTGGAAACCAAATGTAGCTTGAATATTCTTCATTTTTAATCTCTTTTCATTATAATCTAACCAATCTGCTGCAATAATCGTGTTAGACTCATGGATATCATGAATCATTATTTCCCTAGACGTTATACCACAACATGTTGCAGGTCCCATAGCTGTCCTGTAAAATCTATGCTTCTACTTCAATTAGACATCATATATGCTGATACAAATATAGAAATATGTGCACAAAAAGGATATATATCTTCTATTCAATGGAGAAAAAAGTGTATCTTCTTTCTAATGTGCAAACTATGGCATTGCACCTGCAAACCTTTCTTTGAAATCCCCAAAATCATTGACAACACCAAGAAAAGAAGAGGTTGCCCAACATCATGGAGAACTTGCACTGTCTTGAAAAAATAAAATTCCTAAGATGATGCATCCATTTCTTTGTGGGATTTTGCAGGCCAATTTAATTCTGTTGGACCATGCTTTTGGTTGTGCACAGCAGAGGTTTCCCAATAACTGTGAAATGCTGAGAGATAGCAATATAGACACTAATTGACCACACAAGGAGTTTTCAAGTATAAAAGCAAAGTTAACTAAAATGCTTAACTATCAAAGATCTAAACTGATAAATTCACATTGGAAAATCCTAGAGCAACTTACTTTCAACAACTTTCTCAGAAGTCACATATGCTGGTTCGCCAGTTTCACCATCAGGTGCCATTGGAGTAAATTTTGCAACGATATAGTATCCAACAGCACCGAGAGGAATACGGAAAGTCTTTAAGGTGACAAAAAGTTACCAAACAAACAAAAGTTGGCCTCTCGACCGGCATAAAGAAGTAATCAGGAAAGAAATATAATAGGGAGTTTTTTCACCTTAGCAATTTTGGAGGTACTGACTGCTTCAAGGCCATTCTCACCATCCACCTTTGAATAACTTGTTTTAAACCACTGGACCCTGCTGGAACCCTCCATGCCTCCCATAACAGTGGCAGTAACATTCACCTTATTTCCTTCTCTTAAGTCTCCAACAATCTTCAAGCTGGTTACTTTTGGTGGGGCTAACAGATAGAAATTAAAATAATTAGTAGTACATTAAATTAAAATTGTTCAAAGCCAGTCAATAATACCTTTCTTCACCACTTCAGTAACCACAGATACAGATTCACCTTCGTGGCCTGGAATAACAAGAGCAGAACCCCGGGCATCACACCAATTTTATTTCCAAAATATCCTACGCTATGAAGGGAACTATTGTACCTTCAAAGTTAGTGGGAATGTACACAAATGCCAAACGTCGCCCTATATCATCTTTGGTCAAGGTATATTCCGTGCTACCCGAAGATGCTAACAAAAAATCACTGCTCATAAATAAAATCATTAGAACCATTGAAATTGTAAGAAAAAGAATTGCATATATTTACAAGATACTTTTATTTTGCTACAATATTCTCATCTTGAGAAGACAAGTATGCATCTAATTACATGCAGGCAGAAATGAAATTGAAACCCGAAGAATGTCGGCACAGAATCAGTTCAAGATAGGAATAAAATCCTTTAATTACCAGAAATTCCCACCAAAACTAAGCTCCAGAATGACAAACATTATTGTGCACATGCAACAGACAAGGTGCAAACACCAAAGAGGAAATTTCGAGCTCAAAACTTTATATACATGACATCATTAGCCTGTTTAGTTCTGATTGGATAATATAAAACTGTAAAAAGGCAGAAATATAGATTTCTGGGCCATTTCCTTTTCCTTGCCATGATGTGTGTGTGAATTCACCAACATTATTAAAGCCTTATCAGGAAGACATTGCTTCAGAGAAGAGCTCCATTAAGGTAGGTAAAGCTTGTGAACCTATACATACTCTTGGAAATAACCTTGTCAAACTTGACAGTTTCATCCTATTCATAGGATGGAAATAAGAATCAGTAGACCACAAAAATTGTTTGAGCAATGTCTGTATGCCCTATTAATTGATGTAAACAAAATCCCAACAGATTGTTCAATGCATAGTGGTGCAACATGCAACGGCCTGTCTGGACTGCGATGATCACGATTTGTGATTACGGTGATTGGTGATTCGTGATGGGATTTTAACCAGATATACTTTGAACTTCATGTGTTCATAATTGGATGGGATAAAGTTTGGTGGTAGAATTCTAAATCAATATCTGGACAGGTAGACCAGGATTAAGATGATGATAACATGATGATCTCCAGCCAACTTGCAATTCAAATGCACCTGAAAAGAATAACTTAGCCTCTAGAGAAGTAGATCATCAAATAAATATTATATCTAATTGAATTAAGCTTTACAATAATCTAGCACTGATAATCTCCAAAGAAACAAACAGAAAGAGAGCTACTTTCAAACAACAAGAAGTGTAAAGCTAGAAATATATAGAAGACACACCCAGTTTCCTTGCTCTCTCGCAGCCATTCAAACTTGCTCGGGCCCTCCTTTCCGCCAAAGTACTCTCCATTCCCTTTAATAGTATTGCCTTCAACAGCTTCTCCCAAAATATGAACATTACTGACTGATGGTACAGCTGAAAATAAATTTGAATTTCCAGAAGAAAATATTCAACACTGGGATTAGCTAAAAAAAAAACATTATGTCAGGCAACTTCTGGATATCTTCTTTTCTATTAAAGTGCAAAGAAGTCACAAGAAATCATTCTGTTTAAACCACAACAGACATTGTTTCAAAGTATGAAATTTTTTATTTCACAGAAATCCATGTATATTCTGCATTCTTGTTAGTATTCTGATTAACAAACCAAAAATTGGATCAGATAAGATTCAGATACACAATCAAACACCTACCAGCTTTTATAAAGTCAGTCATTGCATATTGTGGTTCTCCTCTAGCACCTTCTTCTGTTACCGGAGTGTACATGAAAACCAAACTTGTATCAATGTCATCTGCAGTCAACTTGTACTCCTCATCTTCAGCTCCAACAATTACTACAGGACTACCATTCCATCTTCGCCTCAACCAACTGTAAATGGGGAAAAGTTTTCTTCTCATTTGCTTCAATAGTAAGAGTTCTTGTATTCAGAAGTGATGAAAATGCAATTCACAAAGATTTAAAAGTGTACAATGATTATCTTCACTTATCAGCTGATGATAAAAGATAATATAATCACCTTGCAACACCTTTCCCTGGTGTCCCACCACACCAAGCAACTTGAGCAACACCTTTGATCACATTTCCCTCCACAAGTTCACCTTGCACACTCAGGCTTATGACTTTTGGGTAACCAGTTCCTGATTATGAAATTTAGAACAACTGATCAATGGTTGTATGAATAATTTATGTACAGTTTGGCCGTAGGAACATCAATTCATGAAACCTAAAAGGCTAAAATGAAATTCTATCGAGAAAAAGAAAAGAGCCAATGAGAACACAGTCACACTTGTCCATATCATCACAGAAACTAAATGCTGAATGTGTGACCTTTGAAAAATCAACACAAAGGATCAGAAAAGATCATTGCAAACTTACCAATGCATCTAATAATGCTGATACCTGGCAAAAATTGTTACAGACAGGTTGGTAATGGAGAAATTAAATCCTTTCGAAGAGAAAAAGAACAGTGTTGATAGAAAATAGAACATGAAAAATGATATAGGAATCAATGCAAGCAGTAATTGCACTTTAGGCTCTGGTATTTGCTTACAAACCTGTGGTCATATTAAAAGATCAAGTTCACATTGAATCACATGTATCATATTTACAACAAAATAAGATCATGTTCTCATTAGAAATGATTACTTCTCATGTCCAACAGGTAATTGTTATTTTAGGCATTATAATTGCCGAGTTCGGTTGACTTATCCCCCATAAACTATGTGAATATGGTAGTTCCAGTTCACTACAATCCATTTTCAGCTCCAACCTGCATCAGGCAATCAGAATCGCACTAAGATATTTCTCTACAACTCCAAAACCTATGAAACAAGAGCATGTGAGAGGCATTAACTCTACCAATTTTCATCATGACTTAGCTATATTCTGTTGCTTGTAGAAGGCATAAGCCATTGGTAGACCAGTATTACGGAAAAGCACATGCATGGCACCTGCTTTCACTGGTGGATCTAAAGCAGGCCCTGAGGGTTTTATGAGCCCTGAAAGGTGTGCAGAATATTTTATAGAGCCTAATATGAAGAAGGTTTCTTATCTAGTCCACTATTTGTGCCCCTATGCCTAACTCCAAACCATTTTTCTTCCATCAGTCTGCAACTAACAAAAATGATATTCCTTACACAATTTGATACCTACACTACTTAAGGCTTGTCTGGCCTATAACAATAAAAAATCCCTTAGAAAACTGCATAATACATAAGGCTTTCTAGTCCACTATTTGTACTCCTATACCCAACCCCAAATCAATTTTCTTCCATCGATCTGCAACTAACAAAAATGATATTCTTTACAAAATTTGATACCTACACTACATAAGGCTTGTTTGGTCTATCACAATTACAAATCCCTTAGAAATTGCATAATACAGAAGGCTTTCTACTTTTTGTATCATTAAAAATAAGCAAGTTCCTTTTTTATGGCAATTAATTATATTAACACAATTCCCCCTTTTAGAAGTGGAATCCTAAATTAAATTTCACACATTTTAATTGGATTACAAATACTCACTTGAATATATTTTTATATTATCAAGATAACATCAAGAGAATAGCACTATTTTTGATGCAACATGAACTTAAGGTAAACAATAGAGGAAAATGGTTTGTATTTGGATGTTATATTTGGTAACACACTAAGATAGGATCTTCTCTGGAAACATACAGAAACAATTACTTTTTATTCTTACATCTCCAGCCACCTAACTATGTTTTTCATACAGGATCAATTATGGGACAAAAACACTTCTGTAATATGGTCTACTTATTCTCAGACCAAGAATGCTGTCACCTTTCTTGGGACAAGGGAATTATATGATTTTAATTTTGTTTTATCTCTACAATCGGTCTTTTTATATTATTTTTCAAGCACCACAGAGCCTCATGGATAGTAAATTACTAATATTGATCCCAAATCTCCAGTTTTCTATTCAAGGTTTAAAATCTAAATTTCATTTTGGATTTGGAGTGTCTGAAACTAAAAAAATTTGGTCTTCAGTTTGGCAGCATTTTGGTAGTTTTGGTGGTTAGCAAGTGAAAGGAGAGTTCAATAAGAGAAGGGGAAGGTGGTGCAGGCAGTTGGTGGTCCAGACCAAAACCTAGTCCGTTAGGCTTGGCACCCACCAAAACCTAAATATTATGACCAAGTTTAAAATTTACAGTTCTAACTTGATGGTCTTCAAAATCAGGGTGCATTTTTTATTTTCCTCATGCACACACATATATATGTATGTATTTATATGTATACATACACACACTGCTGCGCATGGCAAATGCTTTTTGATCATGTAGAAAGCATTTTTAACCATAACACTGAGAACCAAATAAAGAATGATGTCCTATGAAAAATCCTCAAAAAAAGGATTAACTTTGCTCAGTTAAAATTGAATCAAACTGCTTTTGTTGAACCACTCCTGCACTCTGACCCTGACCTTGTTGTGGCTCCAGTCCTACCTGGTTGGAAGTTTGTTGCAAAGCTATAATATGGTGGACAGGACCTCCATATCATGTAAAGATACAGGTGAAAAAATAAGACCAAGTCAAAACATTAGTATTCAAAGACATATACATGTTTAAATAGCCAAAATATGACCATTTATATGAGTATATGCATGGCATATACATAAAGCCTCTTGAACTCCTAAAACTTACAGTGCTGTCAACAGACAAGATCGAGGTCAGGGTTGCCTCAACCCAGAGCGTGATCATAGTATTCATATTCAAACCCAGTAAGGGTTAGTTATAGAAGTATTTCAGGGAGGGCATACTCATTTTCTTGAGGGCATTTCGCCAACAAAAAAATTTTAATGGCAGCCATATTCCCTCATGTATAAATATTAGATGATACGATGATTTACCTTCCTACTAGAAAGAACAATTTATCAGTCTTTTTATTAAATTTTGTCAAAATATTAAGCAAAGAACACCTTAGAATCACTCATCAATGTTATTCTTTTGAACAGCAAACTAAGAGTACTCTGATTGAGTATAGACAGCAGCATATTACCTCGGGAAACAGGAGAAGATATAGCAAATATTGAAGGGTACTCCATCTCTCTAAGCACTGGAGTGCATTCAACCTTCAGGCACCTGTCAATATCTTCATGCTTTGGCCAATAAACCTGCTTGTCAGACAATGGAGTTGGGTAATTGAATTGACTCAGAAGTAGAATCATTACTTGATTTTATCTCAAGAGGCATACTAATGTTATTACCTCGCCTACTGCATCAGCTATGGCCGCAAAATTAATTGCAGTTCTGTCCCCTATAAACCATTGATATTTAAGCACCAACTCTGAATCGCCATTTAGGTCGACAAAACTAAAATGGCACCGACAAGCATCTTCTTCAAATGGCTGATCAATGTGAGCTTCTCTAAGCATGTAGCTGGGAGGAAATTGCTCTTTCCACTGTTCAGCCAGGAAGCAAAAGGTGGAATCTGCCCAAACAAGAGCAAAGTTGGTATCACTATATGCCAACAGAAAATGGGTAAGAGTTCACAAAGCATGAACACTCGCTCATATCACATTTACAAAAAAACATGAGATGTCACTAACACAATGATTGGAACCTCATGTAAATGCATCTTAAGATACATATAAACCAACATTGCCTATGAAAGTGTATACAAACCAAATAAGCATCTCTAATGTACATAATCCAACATTTTAAAGAACCATAGTAGCTATAGATAATCATGCTACAAAGAAAAAAGGATCTGATCTTGACTGTTGGCTAAGGCCAAGTCTGCAGTAAGGCTCGAGCATCTGAATAATTGTAATTAAGTTTAATAAGATGTCTAAGTAACAGTGGATGAAAGCAAGCAGGTGTCTAACAGCGGATGAAAGCAAGCAGGGATCCCATCACTTGCAACTTGAGCCCATCTGTTGTTTACAACTGTAATAACCCTCTCTTTTTCAATTAACTAAGAGACGCATAATATTCCATTTAATATTTGTTTAATGGGTGCTACAGGTAAACCCTGTTTATCAGCTGTGGCTACCCTGTTTAACAGCTATGTGGCTATGTATTTGTGGACCTCATATTAAGCAGACCAAGTGACAACCTGATTTAACCTCTTTTATTTGCCTTAGTTTTGAGAAAGCTGTCAAAACATGCAAGGAAGTTCAAAGCCTCAACATGTAGCAAATTTTTATTATACAGAAAGTAAGTGGTTTAGGACACCAAAATACACACCTGCAGCAAGCTCAGGGCGGCTAAACTCCCAACCTTTTCTTATGCATAACGCAGTGTGAGGTGGATACAACTTTGAAATTTCTAGCTCCTCAGCAGAAAGATCTGCATGTATTCATGACATCATAATAGAAATAAAATTAGGAAGATCAATCAGCAATAAGTACAAACTCTATTTTTCAAACTGGTTTTGTGACAAGCTGATTTGAGTGGCACATACCACAAAATTCAAATGGAGTAAGAATTTAGCAATCTCAAATTAACAAATAAAATGTATGCTTTCAGCCAGAAATCTACGACAATAGCATTATATTATGCCTATTCAGGACTTTGAAGCCAAATCAGGTACTCTGATATATAGAAGCACTTTACACGAGTCAAATTTAGATCAACCACAATACAAGTTTAAATAGCAGACAATTATTCCACATGTTGTCTCTTTTGCCAAAGAAAAAGGAGAAGAAACCTATTCTTCATTGCTTATCAAATGTACACATCAAGAATTAAAATGTAAATGTTAGAAAAATATCTTCAAATTGGGTGTAATAAAATCACAGAAAGGAGTAGACTTCACATAATCCAATTCAGATGTGAGAGAGGTCACAGCAAAAAGAAAAGGAAAATAGACAAAAAGAGGTAAATAAAACAGCGAGATCTTTATTATTTTGGTTGAGAACAGAAATTTTTAGAAGTACCTCGATCATTGAACTTCTTAAGAGTTGGACCAACAAGCAATATGGAAGCAGCTTCTAGATGAGGCATCTCTAATATAAGGTTCTCTTCCACACGCAAATGCTGCACTTGCAGTGATTAATAAGTCATTTTGAATAGATAATTATTAATTGAAACAAACAATAACGGCATTGTTTAGAAGTGCAGAATCTCTACTCTTTTTTCTCAAAATCCAGATGCTGAACTTACAATAATTTGATTTTATTTCATTAAAAAACAATAAAACAGTAATATCCCCGAATAACTTGAAATGATCTAATGCCAAGCCTTTCACTTTGGATTCCTATATAACATGTTGGAATTTTGTATAGCAGAGAAAACATGGTTGCTCTCAATGGTTATACAGAAAGTTGATTTTTAGTTCCATACCAACTCACTTGATGGTTCACACTAGCCTACCAAAAAATAAAAAATTACTGAATTCAATAGCTTAACAAAAAATATCACATCATACCAAAGTGAACCATAAAACATGCAGAATGCTATCATACTCACAAAGGCCTTGATAGCACAGCAATGATCTCAATTTACCAATAGGATGGGTTTGCATCAAGAAGAATCTTTTTTGCTCCACAAGGAAAAGCACATAGGTTACATTGTAAATTGTTGAAATCCATTGGAGAACCAAAGAGTTCATGTGTCCTCTTGTTGAAATGGACCAAGCATTATCACAAACAAAATACATTTAATTGATCCAAAGAGATTATTGTGTTCATTTTACTGCTTATTGTAACTAAAAGTTCTTATG
Organism: Trichopus zeylanicus subsp. travancoricus; assembly: GCA_005019695.1. Lineage (NCBI taxonomy): Eukaryota > Viridiplantae > Streptophyta > Magnoliopsida > Dioscoreales > Dioscoreaceae > Trichopus > Trichopus zeylanicus. Next base: position 108,283 of record RXID01015311.1, on the reverse strand, counting down.
GTTGTCACAGTATCTCCAAAAACTGTCTGCTAATACACAAAGGTTTTTTCTTCCTCTTTACCATGTTATAAATGATAAAGTCAACATGTGATTCTTCCACCAATAAGGTGCTATACTTATTATCCCTTATTTGAATATCATTTTGCAGTTGTTTTACTTAAATAAACACCTTCCTCCAAATAATTTTTGGATAGGATAAAGAAAATTGAAGCAGTGGTTTGCAGTGCTAGCATCAGTCCTTGGGTAAATAGGTGAACCATACAAAATCAACAAAATAAGGTAAGTTCATCAAAGATCTAATTAGAAAAGCCTGTTCAGGCTAAAAGAAAATTTTAACGAGTCATACAAGTAGGAAGATATACAAATTTAGAAATGCAGAAAGCAATTACATGTTAGTTATGTATAACAAGAAAGCTACCTCAAGCATTGGCAAATGTGGGAAACCCTTCAGAGTTGAGATTCTGTTTTTGCTGGCAGCTAATACCTGAGTGATCACCAAAGGAAATGTGTCAAGTAACTTTAAGTAGCCACAATTACCTACAAAGAATTTTAAGGTGAATAACCTGCAGCCGAGGCTGACTAGCCATTGAGAGTGATTTCAATCTGTTTTGAGCAACAGAGAGAAACTGGAAGAAAAGAAAACATTTTAAATGCCAAGTATATTAGAATACATTGATGAATGTGGAAGAGGTTGTATCCACACTAAGAAAATCATCTTAGCTTGTCACCTCCAAGTTAGGCAATTGAGGAAGGCTGGCAAGTGAAGTAATTTGATTCCCAGCAAGATAAAGTTGCTGCATGGATTTCCAATTATTTCATTCATTAGAATAAGAAGTTAAAACTGCCAAATGGATAAATATACTATGTGTTGTGACTACAACAACAAAAGTTGTTGACCTGGAGGGCTTTGCAATTCTCAAGAGGCTCAAAACCAGGTCCCTTGAAGTCATTGAAACTGAGATCAAGAACCTATAAGAGGAACAAGGGGAAAAAAACCACCATGCTTCAGCACCCAAGATAATGAAATATTAACATGGTGGAACTGCAAGATGGATTACCTTCACCCGCTTCAAAACTTCAATCCCCTCCACAGATGAAAGCAGATTGTCCCTGAGATAAACAAACTACAATAAAGGAATATTAGAATCTGAAAACAATCACTTGCAAAATATTGTGTACTTGGGAAAGTAGCAGACACATCTAACTGTATAGTCCACAAAGTCACATGCATTAGGGGATGTTAACATGTTTCATGTATTTGTTCAAGTTCATTAATTTGGAAAATCAGAAAGGTAGAAAGAACAACAAAAGGAAGTGCTAATCAGATAGGAACGTAGAGATAGAGAAAAGACGAGATAGGATAGGAAATCAGAAACAAAATCAATACCAATTAATTATGAAAACGGTGGAAAAATGTAGGGTAAGCTATTTTCATCATCAAAATCCGAATAGTACCTAGCAAAATGATTAACTAGCGAACTACTCTTGCTTCATAGGACATATGCATGTACCATACACATAGAAAAGAAAATTTCTCGGTTGATCATCTGGTTCCAAAATTGGAATAGGTTCAGTTCACCAAGTTTTCGTGGTTAGAAGTTAGCATTTCTGACGCTGATGAACTTGATATTAGGACTACCTGGAATAATAGTACATGAGTGGGCGATGCGGAGTTACTGCAAGATAAAATCCCATATCCAAGGTCCCCATGTTTTCATCATTTAATGCAACTTAAGAAGAACACATATAAACTAAATATTTGCATGTGATAGAGTTAATATTAATAACTTACCTCCAAATATTGAGATAAATTCAATGCACCAAGACTGCGGACTTTATGACCTCTTAGATCTAGCCTCTGAAACAATATGCAAGAAACATATCAGATAATAGTTAGGCTAAACTCCTCCACACGCTTCTGTTTCTGCGCAAGACCTACATAGTTGGAGCAAGCAGTGACCAGTGACACTTACTAGCTCATCCCCTGCTTTGATGTCTACCTGGGGTAGCATCATAAAGCGAGAATCGCGACTTTCTAGTGTTGAGGCTGCCTTCCTTCGACCCAATAACGAAGCACCCCTATCCACTGAGGCCGACATTGAACCCATCTTAAAGTTGCTGGTAACTGATGGAGAAGAACCATTTGAAGAAACTTTTCTGAAGCTACTGCTGCACCCATTAGAGCTATCCAGCAGAGACGATGGGACCTTCTTTGAAGTGGAACCTGAAACTGATTGCCTAACAGAGGGCTTCCCTGTGGAATTCAATTTGCCATCAGACCTTGGTGATACCCGTGGGACAGGAGATGACTTCTTGGCCTCTGAAACTGCAGATTTTGAGCTCACAGAAGGCAATGATGCACGCCTGGTTTCAGCAGTATTTCTCTTTCTCAGGTCTGAATTTGAACGAGAGACCTTTCTTTTATCAGTTGAGCTCCCGTTGTCGCTACATTTGGGAGCAATGGCTGGTTTCTTCTCTACAGCAGATCCAGTGCTATTCCTCCGTGCCGATGAAGCATTCCTCGAGCTGATTGTGGGCTTTGTGAGTGTAGACCTGAGCATAGCAGAGCTTGAATCCGGAATTCTAGGGCTATCCATGCTCTTTCTCAGTAAGGAAGCTGAACCTAAAACTCTAGCCGGTGGTGCAAGTCCACTAGCTTTCTTCATTTTGGGGGTTTTCTTCACACCTTCAACTGGAACTGGTTTTCTCGCTGGTTCCTTGCCATGGTTTTCAGCAAGAGCTTCCATTTTCAACAAGATTCAGGGTTTTAATGACTATATCTCAGTTTCGCCACTCATTGACGATGAAAACCTTCTCCATGATCTTTAATGCACATGTGCAACTAAGCAATGGGAAACAGGAACTCCGCTAAAAGCAATGAGAAACAGGAACTCCACTGCAAAATCAGAAATAATAATAATAATAATAACTCATAAGGAATTCCAGAACAAAAAACTGGGATATTAAGAGAAGAACAATGCATGAAAACAAATCCTCGGAAAACAGAGAGTGAAGCTGCAACCCTCAAAAATCCAAAAAAATACGGAAAGAAATCCAAACCCTTCTGCAAGCTCTTCAATGCAAGCATGCATCCAAGCAACAGGAAACAGGAACACCATTAAGCGCAAACAAAGCACAGATTGTCACTGCAAATTCAGAAAGGAAAAAATAGCCATAAGAATTTCAAGAATAAAAGATTTTGAAATGTAAAAGAAGAACAATGCTTGAAAACAAAACCCTAAAAAAACAGAAACTGAAGCCAAACCCCTCAAATACCCCCAAATTATGAAAGAAATCGAAACCCTTCTCCAAGATCTTCAATGCATTTGCGACTCCCATCAAGGGTAAACAGGAACTTACCAGAAGCATTAAATGCCCTCATTATAACTGCAGAATCCATAAGCAACTCAAGAAATTATCCAGAACAAGAACGTTAAAAGAAGAGCAACGTATGAAAATAAAACCCTCAAAATTCAGAAATTGAACCTAAAACCCTCAAAAATCCCAGAATTATAAGAAAAAGGAAAAAAAAAAAAATCGAACTCCCCTTCCAGGATCTTCAGTGCAAATGTGCTATCCAAGAAACGGGACACAGAAACTCCATTAGAAGTATAAAAACACTCATTATCATCGGAAAATCGGACGAAGAAGAAGAATAAGAAGAAGTAACTGTAAAGCTCCCAAGAAATTAAGAAGATTTATAACAGCAATGTGAAAGACGAACAACAGCCGAAAATAAAATCCTCAAAAAAACCCTCAAATTTCAAGAAAAAACCGAAAAAATTTGAAACCAGATCTATGCCATAATGCAGGCTCTGAAACACAGATCGGAGCGTAAATCGAGTAAACAATTCGATCATAAACTCAAAAATAGAAGAGATCTTTCGATTTTCCTCACCTTAGAGAGCCATGAGATCTGGGGAAGTGCTGGCGAGAGTGCTCCGGAGAGTGAAAAGATTCGAGCACAAGCAACTTTGATGGCGAAATGAAATTAAGAAGAAGAAGAAAACGTTTATTAATCTAATATAATCATTCATTGAAAAGGGGAAAAGGAGTGGTTAGTTTAATCGTTCTTTTAAAACCCCAAGTAATCGCGCTTAGCTGAGCTGGCAAAGGTTCAAAAAGAGGAGAGTTTGGCCCGTTTTCTGGAAGGAACTGTTTTGACCGAAATGCCCTTAATTACGGTTCGGGGGAGTACGGGGATTGGCCGATTGTCTGGTTGCAGCTGTACTAGATGCAACATAGTTCAAAACTTCAAATATTAACACGCCTCCAACATTCGGCGTGATCGGCTTTAGATTGAAGGAGCATTGCACATGAATCCTGAGCTCTTCATATTTTCCCACAAGTTGTTCGCTCGTGCGGGCGTCGTTGCATCTGATCGAGATTTGTTCAAATCGTCAGTAGCTCCAATCCAAAGGCACTCGGATACGTTTGATTTCAGACTAGAAAGCGGAATCGATATATCCCTAATTTGACTAACTGTTAAAATTAGTCTGACTTACAATTTAGTCGTTTTTATAAAAATTACTTAAATACTTTTAGTTATATTTCATTTCAAAGTTTATTTGACTAGTAATTTGGTCATTTTTAATTTAAATTTATCTTTTCTATTAATTATATTTGTATTGTTATTATTATTATTATTATTTGTAATTTATTTCTTTTTATTTGTCGTTAAATTAAATTAATTATCTAATATAACATCTGTGCATGCATAATTTTGAAAATAAAAAATACTAATTTTCTATTAATAGTAAACACTAAAAAAATAATTCAACTATTTACTAATTCAATTGAGATTTAATTCGACTATTCTATATTATTTTAAATAAGATGCTCGAAATTGCATGCGAACATATATGCATCTTATATTGCCGCTCGTGTTTTACCCCAAATCCACTTCGAGGGCAGAACTGTACGAAACACATCCGTTGATCCGGACAATTTTAACGGCTGAGATGCTTGAGAAGTGCTCAACTGATTATTGGTTTCTTAGGGGTGATTTTATCAAATAATATGTCCACCATAGGAAATGGAGACCGAGAGCTTGAAGCATTTCATAAATATAACAAACAATGGGTTTTTTAAAAAAATAAATATTTTGTCACAGAAAGTGACGCATTGGCAACCATCTGGATGGGGAGCTGCGCCGACAAGGCCAAGGTTTTTTATCTTTCGTCGATTACGACAAACGGGTCGAATCGAGCCCGGCCCTGCCCGAGTAATTTAGCATTTCTAATTCGAAGGCAGCCGGGCTGGGCTCAGCCTGATAAGAGAGAGGATTCTGGCTCAGGCAGTGGACCATTTTTTGGGAACAAGATTTGGATTAGACATGATAGTTGATTTCAATTAGATTTGCATGAAAGAAACAGTTGTCGGGTGGCCTTCGCAATATCTTGCAAGCTTTATCATTAACAACAATTTAATTAAAGACGCAATTAGCGCTAAAAAGTGAGTTAGTGAAACACCTAACGCTGAATTGCTAATGCAAAGCTGGTTGCCAGGGTCCAATTTGATAACTTAGGATTTAATTAAAGTTTCTTTCTGAAAATATGTTAAAGGTTGAAATTCGTAGACATTTTGCAAGAAACAATGGCTATCGTTTTCTCCTTCATATAACCATGATTTGGACTTCCCAACCATTGATGAGACTTGCATTGGTAGAAAACTTGTTCATTTTGAGTATGAGCTAGGTTTAGCATAAGTTGGCTAGGGTCCACCAATTTAATTTGGCGTGAATCCAACTAAGGTTACGACTTCGTTTTTTACTTGTTAATTTCTTTTCCAGTAAATCAGGTAGGTCATATTATTAGGGAGCCAAATAACAAGAAACATCACAAAGAACCGAATTGATGAACTAATTACAATCAAGGGGCAAAGATGCTCTTTTAAACACATCAATAAGAGCCCATATTATAGCATGTTATATTAATTGCGGTACTAAGTATCTGGCACTAGCTGAAGCACCACCAATACTTTACATTGGTAGTGCTAAATTAGCATTGGATAAGTAGCAACAAAATTCATATATATTGACAGGACCCAATTTGAGATTAGGTTTGGTTCGTATAATTCCTTGAGAAATAATTTGCTAGGTCACTCTCTTATTATTCTATATAAAAAAAAATTTATAAAAGAGACCGCTAAGAGCTCTTCGGCAATATTTCCTCTGATATTCAAGTTAGAGCAAATATCAACAATAAGTATAAAGTGGATCACCAGGTATTAATTCTTATCTCTCGGAGATTATACTATTTATAGAGTGAAAAGCATTTTCTGAATCTCGTGATCTTAGTCAGATTTTTCATAACATATGATCTTGAATACCGAATCTTTCGGGATTTACTTCTAAGTTTGGACATGAGGATCAGCTCCCATAGTTATCTATCTCTTATAGTTCGAATATTGAGTTATTCGAACCTAGAGAAACTTTAGTATAAACACAACTCTGAGAATTCCAAAGTCCAAACACTAAGGTGTAAAGATAATTCGAGCTTCGTAGCTCAGAATCACGAAGTGTTTTATTCTGAGTAACTCAATTTGTATTCTATACTTACACTTGATTTTGACCACCCTTTAATTCAGTCACTTTAGCTTTAGGTGCCTAGTCAAGAAAACTTCCCATAACTCAATATTCTACAGAATTTTAGCTTGGATTCATTAGTTCACGACTTATTTTTAAGCCTGGATTATAGTGACTTTTTGGCTCGGCTGATTGGCTTCAGTATATTATTAGTGCCCTAAGCTTGGAAACGAAGAGGATTAGTCTCGGGGTTTGGGGTTACTCTCTGAGGGTGTCTACTGTCACCTCGGATAACCTAACGGGTTCTCAGAAGGCAAGCAGCCATCTCCATTTAATATACTAAGCCACCTTTTCATCATGAGTGCATATGTTTTTGAAGCATTATACTTCACTATCAGTGTTGGTAGTTGACTATTCAACGGAAGGGGAGGATTCCTCACCACGTGTCTACTGAGATTCATGCATTGGTCTGAAAAAGCAAAATTTTTCACATACGGTGGGATCTCCACGTGTCAATCATCAGACAGCTATCGAGGGATTATAAAATTGAGCTTGGGGGTGGCAAGTTTATTCTTTTGCCCCTTTCTTCTTCTTGTCGTGCCCTAATCCACCATCTTCTTGCTCATTTCAACGATTTCCATGGTGAGCGGTAAGGAGACCTCGACTAATGTGGGTGCTTCACAGTTGAAGATGGTTGCACCGGCTCCAGGGTCCGTCGTCATCACTATTCCAACAACTGGTGATGCTAAAACCGATTTGGCAATCCTTGTGCCGGTAGCTACCCCTACTTGTACTACTGTTGGTGTCACGCCAACTTGTAGCTCGGGTGCAACCCTCTTTTCTTTAAGCTTTGTACTTGATTTGTGATTTCTCGTGATTTCTTTATTTTGTACAAAAACTAAAGCTAACACTTAGGAAAATATGACTTCAAACTAGATTTCTTTTAGACTTGGATTATTATCCTTCTTTCTTCTCTTGGTTTGCATGTATAGAACCTCCTATGCTCGGATAACCACACCACCCTAGGCCATTCAGTCCTTTTTTGTTGAAAAGTCACCTAAACTTGAAAGTGCTTTGAGGTTTGGTGGATTGCTAAACCTCAAGCTAAACATCATTCCACTTAATTGCTAACCCTTGGCTAAGTCAATCCTTGTTCATTGTTGACCATAGGTATAGTGAAACTGATAGACCGAACTGGGTTATGTTTCATTTGGTCATTATTCTATGCTCTTTGGGTGGCTCATCCTTGGTGACTTAATTTTTTCTAACTCTAGTAGCTAGCCCGAGTTCTCCTTTGATTCATATTTGGTTATCCAAACAAACACTAAGAGAAAAGAAAATCAAGCACCTGGTTCAAATCTTCAACTTCCCAGACAGTGTTGAAGTTGATTTATGAGACTCGGAGGAAGATAGTTCTATACTTAGAAATCAATTTGGCTATGTTTTTATGACATTTTTGAAAATATTTGAGGTGGGACTTAGGTTTCCTATAGATAACTTCATCACGACAGTACTCACTAACCTCAACCTTACCCCCAATTTGTCCCCAATACGATGAGGCTTATCACTGCATTCTAAGCTTCACCCACTTCCAAGGGTGTCCCCCCGACTATGGAGTTATTTTGTAATGCATTCCGAGACGGCCACAGCTCGAGAGCTGACAGGCAATTATTCCTATCACTGAGGAGAGGTCGGTGTTTCTTTGGAGCTAACCCAACCTCAATCCACTTTTGGAAGGATCACCCTACGAGGATTTTTCTCAAAAGAGGATTTCAAACTATGAAGCAAGTGGGGGAAGCCATATAAACATTGGGTATCTTCCGATATCTCTCCAAAGGTCTGACAACTCCTGTCTTTTTGGTCTTCTAAGGTTTGTAGGTTAAGATCTGCCCCAAAATATTCAAGCGAGAAGAAGCTTCTAGAACTTTCTATTTGTGGCTTGGGAATATGGTACAACCCAAATTATAGGTCATTACCTTGCTTTGGGTATCTTGCAATTTTGCTAAACTATTACTTTAGTCTCATATGCAAACTTAAACGGGATCACATTTCTAAACCAGGCCCTTCTACAATGAGCCAGCACTCCCAATGCAACACCACCTCATCCTTCTTGTAAGGTCAAGAAAATTAAAGAGGATGTTGAAGGTCCTACCGATGCAACAACCCCAACAAGGAAGGAGAATAAAAAGAAGAAGAAGAAGCGGCCCCATACCTCAGGGGGTGAAGGAGTTTCCATGGAACTTTCTAGCCTAGCAAAGTCAGAGAAGAAAAGGAAAAAGAAGACAAAGGCCTTCAAGGGTGAAGTCAGTAGTCCCACAGCATAGGGGAGCAAGGGAAAATAGAAAGAAGAAGGAGAAGTAGAAAAGAAGTCCGAGCTTGCATGTCTCCAGGGATGTTCTCATGAAAAAGCTCATTGAGCCCCTCTTCGAAATCATACTCGAGGTAGAGCATCAATGCGAGGTGGTAGACATTCCATTTGCATCCCCATCTCCACACTTGAGGGCACAGATGACTCTCTCAAGTCCAAGGGTGACAAGATGAGTTGGGAAAGAACCCGCTCAGGAAGAAGAAGGTTTAGAGGAGGCATTCGATCCGAACTCACACATCGCCCATATGTCTCCAACCGAGTTATTCCTCAGCAGGGAGAACACCACTTGCGACATAAGTCTTTAGTTTAGTATATTACTTTTGAATTTCGATCGCTTTTGTCTAGTTTTCAACTTTTGGTTCGGATTGCAGGTGGTGAAATTCTTTCATCATGCTGAGAGGTTTTACCTTGAGGTGAAAAAGGAGGCAACCTCTTTCCAAGAGAAGTTGGCCACCACTTAGGGCTATACCAAGGCCTTATAGCTTAAGGTTGACTTACTTCAGCTTGAGATCGTATCTAAGCATGAGGCCAAGATGAAGGCCGTTGAAGAGAAGAATTCAACCATGAAGAAGTTAGACGAGGCTGAGGAGGAGAAGGCAAAAGCTGAGACAGCGCAAATGAAGGCAGAGGAGGAGCAAATTTCAGCTCGTCAAGAGAACAAAAGGCTCCTAAATTCTCGAGTTGCCGACATCCTGAAGGCCTAGGAGGATGCTTTAACCACCTTTCGAGGGAGCTGAGAGTATGGACTCTTTCTTTAGGACACTCAGAATCAAGCTATCAATGAGTTTAGAGAATCCAAGGAGTACCTAATGGAGGTGGGTCATCTAAATGCTGTGGCTTTTGATGATGGATATCTGACTTGTCGAGATACATTGATACGCGACTCGACAAAGATAGACTTTGATCCTCAAGCATTGTCAACAGAGCTATATGATATAGAGCACATCAGGAGAATTCGGTAGGAGATCAGTGAGGCTAACCTATTCCCCGATGAAGATGAACCTCCCTTTGAAGACCCTTCTAGTGCAAGCTCTGATTTCTCCCTCGATACTTTCAATGAAGGTGGTTCGGCAGACGCTCCCAACCCTTTATAGAAATATTAGTAGTTTCATTGATTTTCATTGTAGCGATATGTGTTGTTGATTTTGTAGCTTGAACTCAGACGTATCAAAATATAGTAGACTTCCTATTAATGAAATTTCTTTCCCCCTTAACTGTCAATTAGGTCGAATTTTATTGTAAAATTTTAACAAACCACTTGTCTCAGTGTCACAAGTTAAAACTTCGATCGTGTTTAATCTCATAACTTGTGTCTTTGTTATGTTGCGAGAGTTACCAAATACTTTCTTGGCATACTTCGGAGATATGGGTTTTATCCTCCCAAGTTAGCCTTCTCGACTCTCATGTGTCACGATCTTTTCTTTTCCTTGTTTCAAAAATTACCAAGGCTTAATTTAACGTCAAACTTATATAGACTGAATAACTTAGCACAGATAGTGAAGCCAATCTTGCAGTTTGACCCGAGCCACTATTTTTGATGAGAAGATCATAGTTCAGAGTATGGAAGCCAGGTCTCACCCTTCACTCTTATTACAAGATGAGTTTTTCATGCTCTTCGTAGACTGAATTTTGTATCTTGGGTAATTGAGGCCACAACCCTCATGTAGTGCTTGATTTAAGGTCAAGGTCTTTGTACCTCGGCAGACCGAGGTTTTTGTACCTCAACAGACCGAGGGCTTTGTGCCTCAACAAACTGATTGTTTTGTATCTTGACAGACTGAGAATTTTGTGCCTCAATGAATCAAAGGCTTTGGGCCTTGACAGACCAAGGGTTTATGCCTCAGAGGATCAAGGACTTTGGGCCTTAGTGGACTGAGGGTTTTGTGCCTGGGTGGATTGAGAGCTTCGTGTCTGAGTGAACCAAGAGATTTATGTCTTAATGGACTAAGGGCTTTGTGAGGTTTGAACTAATACTCACCAAAACTTTAGTTTTTCTTAAAAGATAAGAAATATAAATTTTATTCCAAAGATAAAACTTAAAGATATGATCTTTTAAGGTTGTCTACATGTCATTCCCTTAGAAGAGCTTCTCCATCCACATACTTAAGCTTGTATGCTCCTGGTCTAATAACTCGAATGATCCTAAATGGGCCCACCCATACTGGTGATAGCTTGTCCAAATTTTGGTCGACGAGTTTAGTATAGTGTAGTACCCAATCACTCAGCTATAGCTTTCTACTACAACTCAAGCATTATAATACTGAGCCACTTATTGTTGGTATTCTACAACCCTTATGCAAGTCTTCTCCCAATAAGGTCATTATTTGCCCTAAGATTCTTCTCATTTACCTCAGGATCATAGGTCTTGAGCCGTGGTGAGGTAAAGGCAACCTCCATGAGGATGACCACTTCAATCCCGTAAATAAGTAGGAATGGTGATTCACTGATTGTAGTTTAAGGAGTGGTTCGATATAACCTAGGACATGAGGCAACTCTTTAACCCAAGCACCATTGGCTCTCTCCAGGCACTTTTTGATGCATGCAAGTAAAGTTTGGTTGGTTACTTCGGTTAGGCCATTAGACTGTGAGTGTATGACCAAAGTAAATTTCTTTTCGATATGGAGACTACTGTAGTAATTCCTGAACTTTGAGCTATCAAATTATCTCTTAGTATTTGTGATGAAGGTGCAAGATGATCCGAACTCCAGGTTATACCTTGTCAAAGAAACTCATGAACCTTCTTATTTATAGTGGTGATGAGAGGTTTAGTCTCTACCCATTTAGCAAAATAGTTAACAGCGACTATCAAAAATTTTCTTTACCCTGAGACTGGAGGAAATGGACCTCATATATCCATCTCCCATAGATCAAAAAACTAGACTGTTTGAATTTGCTAGAGCCAAATTGTGGGGTTATAATAGATCGAAACATGCCTTTAGCATTACTCACATTTAGAGATAAACTCGGTCACTTTGGAGACTATATTAAGCCAATAGTAATATTGCCATAAAAGTTTATGGGTAAAGACTCATCCTCCCCCTGGCTCCCATAAATCTCTTTATGTATCTCGCGAAGGGCATACTCCACCTCACCTGGCTTTCGACATCAAAGCAATGGCCTTGAAAGGGATCTTTTCTGCAAAATCTCATCTATCAAAATAAAATTTGGGGCTAATTTCTTCATTCTTCGAGCTTTCTTTAAATCTTTGGAAAGTTGGCTAGTTGAGGTACAAGGTGATGGAGTCCATCCAGTAGGATTTGTTCTTAGTTATGTGTATCTTATCCAACTATGAATAGCTTAGAGCTTGCACACTTTCCATGAAGATTTGCCTCGGCTTTGAGCTTGAGGTTGCCAAAGCTAGTCGGACTAATGCGTTGACCTTGGTATTGCTGCTCTGAATTAGTTCCTCTCTGGACTTAGTCTGCAATGATTTCCTCTATTTCGGGCTAGTACTCTACAAACTTCAACCTAGTCAAGTCTTGCGATGAGCTTCTAGACCTCAATTAGATACTAGGTCATAATAACATTTTTTGCCTCATATTCTCTGCTGACATGTAAGTAAACCAACTGGGAGTCGTTGAATACCTTTAGCATTTTGGCCCTGTTGCTATTATCAGACATATAAATTGAGCAAGAGAGCTTCGTATTTTGCCACATTGTTTGATGTATCAAACTCCAACTGAGCCAAGTATATAGCAACTCTACCATCCAAACTTAAGAGGACAATACTGATCCCGCAACTTGGCTTACAGGATAAACCATCAATCCGAACCTCCCAAGGCTTGGATCCTAATCCAGTGGGATATGAAGTAGTCTCCACCAAAAAGTCTGTTAGGGCTTGAGGTTTGATAGCTTTCCAAGATTCAAAACTTACCTCGAACTAGCTTAGCTTAATATACCACTTGAGTAATTGCCGTAAGATTTTCAACTTTTGCTAAGTTTACTGAAATGAGATATTGGTGAGTATTACGATAGGATATGTTTGGAAGTAAGGACAAATTTTTTAGACCACCAAGCCTATAGTATAAGCTAACTTCTCTAAAGGAGGGTACCAGACCTTAACTCCTATGAGAATATGACTCACATAATATATACAGTGTTATTTTTTCCCTTGATCGCTTACCAAAATTGAGCTAATAACCTAATCCAAGGCTATCACATAGAGGAACAATATTTGGTTCTAATCTCACTAGAAGTGGAGGCTTTGCTAGATACCTCTTAAGGTCTTCAAAAACTCAGTTGCACTCTCGATCTATTCAAATATGAGATTCTACTTTAGCATTTTGAAGAAGGACGAGCACTTTTTACTAGTCCTAAATAAGAAGCGGTTGAGTGTTGTCAGCCAACCTGTAAGCCTTTGTACCTTTTTGATCGAGCCAGGTAGTTTCATTGTGAGAACTACTTTGATTTTCTTATGGTTTGCTTTTATTCCTCACTCTGAAATGAGGTACCTGAGAAATTTTTCTAAGCTAACACTGAAAATACACTTCTTTGAGTTTAACCTCATTTTGAATTTTTGAAGTATGTTAAAAGTTTTTTCAAAGTCTTTGAGATGTTCTTCAGCTTTGAGGCTTTTTACGAGCATATCATCAATATATGTTTCTATATTTCAGCCAAGTTGATGCTCGAAGCCTTTGCTCACCATTCTCTAGTACATTGCCATGGTGTTTTTCAGCCCAAAGGGAAGTGCTATGTAACAAAAGATTCTTTGGTTGGTGATAAAAGTTATTTTTTCTTCATCTTTAGGATATATCCAAATTCAATGATAGTTTGAAAATACATCTAGAAAACTTAGAAGCTGATGTCTCGAGGTGGAGTCGATGAGTTAGTAAATTTTGGGTAGGAGGTAGCTATCCTTTGAGTAGACTTTATTAAGGTTAGTAAAGTTAACGTATGTTCTTCACTTGTCATTTGGTTTCCTAACCATTACTACATTGGTGAGCCATTCGAGGTGGTAGACTTTCCTAATGAACCTTGCACTAAAAAGTTTTTTTACCTTCTCGATAATGGCCTTCTGATACTCAAGGTCAAAGTGTTTTTTCTTCTGCTTGGCCGATTTATAGTTTTCTACCACCATAAGCTCGTACTAAGCAACTGAAGGATCTATGCTTGGTAAGTCCTCAAAAGACCATGCAAAAATGTCTTGGTTCTTTTGTAAAAGCTTCTTAAGCTCAATGCAAAAGGGCTCGGTGTGGTTTGCTTTGAGCTTCACAATCCTTCTCAAGTTCTCATTGATATCCCTATAATGAGTTGCTTAATAAGTTCGGTTGGCACCTTTTTTGAACTTTCGACAAACTCCTTGATTTCTAAAATTATCAAGCTCTTTCCTTTCTTGTCGAGGTTGTTCTATTAGTAGGCCAATTCGCACTTCTTTCGAGGCTTAATCTCCCCAAGCTTCACTTATGTCATGCTTAATAAAAAAATTCATAACCAACTGAAGAGTCAAAATTATCGCTTCTAGTTGATTTAATGCTGAACATCCCAATATTACATTATAAGCTGAATAAGTTTGAATAACTATGAAGTTTGATTTGATTGTAGTGCTTCTCAAACTTTCTCCAACTATTAGAAGTAAATCAATCATGCCCAGTGGAGTGACTGAGTTTTCTATGAACCCGATCAATGTTCCCACATAGGGCTCTAGCTTTCTTTTCATTTTCATTTGATCATAAGCTCAAGTGAACAAAATATTGACTAAGCTCCTTGTGTCTCACATGACATGCTGTGTGAAGTGACCATCTAAGATCATCGAGATAACTAGGGCGTCATTATGAGAAGCTGAAACACCTTGCATATCTCTTATGAGAGTACTATGTCCGTATGTCCAGGATCATAATATTGTTATTTGACCTCTTCATAATCCTCTTGCCTCATAGTGATAACTTGGTTTTTATAGGTTGAAGCTAAAATTTCACTTTGTGTCATTGGCTTTGCAAGAATCATATTAAGATAACCTTTTATTAGTAGGTTTTACAACTTGGGGGTAGAATTCATCCGAGGACAAGATCATGGTAGATCTTCTAGGGCCACTACTTCTTCGGCCCTTTCACCTTAACAAATGAAGTGTCTTAGGTATCCTTCCTTGATAAGCCTTTCAGTCTTATCCCTGAGATGTCTACACTCCATGGTATTATGATTATAATTTTTGTAGAATTAACAATACATTGATTTATCCATGTGTTGCCTATTTGAAGCAATTAGTTGGGGCTTTTTAGGAGATCTCGATATTTTATTTGGGTCAACACCTTCATCCTTGAGTTATTTAATGGAGTATAGGCTTAGAATTCCTATTGGCTCTCTCGCCACTTGTTCCGTTACTTCTTTGGTCTTGGTGGTTTGTCTTTCCAGACCTTTTTCTTTTATTTACTATAGCCTTCAAATTTCTTTTTGGCCGACATGACCTCCTCGATGTCGATGTATTATTGGGCTAATTAAATGAACTTGGCCAAGGTTTTGGGGATCTTTGGGCCATTTTATAGGCTATCCGGAGTTGCCTGATCTCATTTATTACCATTATTAAGATAATGAAACTGTCAAGCTTGGAAACTTTCAACAAAGCTTTATTAAACCGAGTTAGATACTCCCTCAAGCTCTCTCCTTCTTGTTGCTTCAAAGTTAAAAGTGTGGAAGGATCCTTTCATCGAGGCATCAAGAAAATGAATAGTTCTATGAATCTATTAGCTAGTTCATCAAAGCATGTGATCGAGTACCTTGGCAATCCAGAATACCATGCTCGAGTTGGTACTTGAAGCATCATAGAAAATGCCTAGCATATAGTATAGTCTCATATGTCTTGGAGAATCATGGCATTTCAAAATATGCTCACATGATTAACAAGATCCTTGTAGCCATTGTACACCTCATATGGTGGTTGGCGAAACTTCAGCTACACCTGAGAATAGACAATCTTAGGAATAAGGGGAGTATCATACCTTATATGATGAAGATGGATTGGTGCGTATGACACTCCTCGAGTTGTAGGTGAGGCATCCTCCCTTTGTGTTCCATGAGTGACTTTGTCTGAGGCATGATTTATATAAGTATGGTTTGTAACTTTATCAGCTGGGTCATAAGTGGGGTCGTATCTCTCGTAGCCCCTTAATGCTAGGTGTCGAAGCAAGGTTCCCACCGAGAGAGGTTGATAACTCGACTAATGATATTTGCTAAGATATTGTTGGCTCCCAGCTTGTAGATGTAGCTCATGGTGTTGGTTTGGAGCCTCTGCTCGAAAGGGGGCTTAAGATTAAGGTTGTGTATAGTAGGTCTGGAAGTTTTACATCATTTGAGTTTAAGCTTCCAGTATCTGTGTCATCTGTTGAACTATTATGGTCAATATTTGGAACTCTTGCCGATTCACTAAGTCCAGGAGTAGTATAGGCATCTTAGAAATGGTTTGCAAAGGCACTCCCCGAGGTTCTTGTTGTAGAAGTGGGGGAATTGCTGAGTTAACTTGGTGAGTTGGTTGAGCTGGACTGCTGGAAGAGTCACGAGATTTCGCCGGTATAGGAACGAATTGCCCCCCAAGCTAATTCCTGAATGTTGATGCCCTTGTTATCGGAGGCATGATCAAAAAACCTTCTTGAATTAGGACGAGAGAAGAGTGATAGAGCATATCTCAATAAAAGCACCATTGTTAATGGGGCCCAATTTGAGATTAGGTTCAGTCCATGCAACTCCTTGATAATATGATCTATCAGGTCACCTCTCATTGTCCTGCATAGAAAAGAGCAGTGAAGAAGACCACCAGGAGCTCTCCAACAATGGCTTCTCCAACACACAAGTTAGGATAGAGATCAACAATAATTGTAGAATGGATCACTAGGAATTAGTCCTTATTTCTTCAGAAATTGCACCAATTATAGAGTGAGAAGCGTATCTGAATTCCATGATCTTTGACATTGTGATCTTAGTCAAATTTTTAGTAACGAATGATTTTAAATCCTGAATCTCTCGAGGTTTAGTTCTAAGTTCGAACATGAGGATCAACTCCCACAGTTTTCTATCCCTTATAGTTTGAATGTTGAGTTATTTGAATTAGGGGAACCTCACTGTAGGCACAACTCCAAGGGTTCTAAGGTTTTAACACCAAGACATAGAGATAATTTGAGCTTTATAGCTTGGAACTACGAAGTACTTTATTCTAGGTTACTCAATTTACATTCTAGCTTTACGCTTGATTTTGACCACCCTTTGATTTGATTACTTTAGCCTCAATGCTGAGTCAAGTTGAACTTCCCGTAGCTCGGTATTCTAGAGAATTTTAGTCCAGATTCATTGGTCTATAATTTAGTTTCCAGCCTAAATTTTAGTAACCTTTCAACTTAGCTAATTAGCCTCGGTGTATCATCAATATACATTAGCGGCGCCAACTTATTTAGCGATGCAAATATATATCCTATTACTAGCATTGACATTATAGCATCGACAATATATACTCATTTATGGCGCCAATTATGTTAACTTCACCAATATATCTTACTGTTGGCACTATTATTAGCACCAGCATTAGTTCTATCAAAACCGGACCCCTTATCCCCAATCTTTGAAATTTTTGTTACACTCCCATAGTCATCATTGCTCTTGTTGTCACCACCGATGCAAAGGTCATCGTTGATGCCACCAATTGTTTTCGTGCCCTGACATCTGCTCTCATGAAGCCACTGCTGGCCTCTCTTGTGAATGGACTGTCGTCTCCCTTCCCCCCATCGATGCCACCAACTACTCGTTGCCCTGCCCATTGCCTCCCCATGCTGCCACCTCCTTGCCTAATTCATGGGCTTGATTGCTCATCTAATTTATGTTTGTCTTTAGCTTGATTGCTCTAATGTCCCTTTTGCATTTTAGGTTTTACTTCTTTTTATTTTGAAAAATTAGGTTTCAAATGTTGCTAGAGATTTCTTCTTATCTTCTTAGAAATATGTATGATTTAGAGTGTAGAGAATATCTCAATTTTATGGATTTATGACAGTGCTTTTTTTTGGGGGAAAAAGAGTGTTATCTATAAGGTTCCATTAAATTGTTATGATTTTCTTGATAATATATAAATAAGTGAACTTATATTGAATTCTTATTGATGTAGTATGGTATTAATCAATACATTTGACTTGAAATGGGTTGAAAGAAAATTTTAGATGAAACTTGTCAAGATTAGATCACGTTAACACAAAGATATGATTTCATTTGTGAAAATTTTATACTCATAGATTGTTGCTAGTTTAGCAAGTAACCATTTCATATATATTGCAAGCACTACTTAGGTTTCCAAAACTGATCAAGAGCAAACTTTTGTTATGAAAAAAAAGTTTTATGAACCTCCAGACAATATTTTATTCTTGTCATTTGCTTGGATTCTATTATTCCCCTTTCTCCCTCTTATATGCACTTGTTGTTCCCATTGTTTATACAGTTTTTTTTTTCCAATACAACACCTCTATAAACTCTACATTAATAGGTAGTGTATGAATTAAGACAAGCATACAATATTTACCACTTCAATGAGAGATTCTGTCATCTCGCTCTCATAAGCAGTATGCTCAATAATTGGACCTACAAGCTCATCATAATAACCGTGCTTTTGAATTCCTTTTATCATCTCCATATGAGTTATCTACATCCATAAAATAGAAGGTTGTACAAGTGAAATGTGCAATCAGAATCCTTGAGCAGATTGTCTACCAACCATACTCTTAAGTGTAATTAAGAATAACAACAAAAAAAAAGAAAGAAATCAAACATTTTTTCATTGAAAGATATTTGTAGTATATATATCTGTTGGATTCCTATGATCCACAAGACAAGGACATGATATAATCTTGAGTGAACTTGAGAGAATAGTAACTGAATAATCGCATACAGATACGTTCAGAAAAATGAATAAAAATGGTCATATTTGAAGCTATGATAGGAATATAATAGCTTGCATGATCCTCCATGTTCATAATATCTATAATGAAATAAAAGATCTCCTATTAGGCAAATTAGTAGAATAAGTATAAAATTTCAAAGACACGACTAACAATTAAACCTAAAATTTTTAATATCACCAGTGTCTCTCTTGCTTATGGGTTAACATCTCTCATGTCTCTCTTGTAAGTTTTTGATAGTTATATCACTTATTAATTACAACAACGATATTATCTTTCATACATTTCTATTAACATAAATAAAAATTGGATCAAAATAAAAAATTGTCTAGATGTCATATATGTTAATAGAGTAAATATATTTATGAACTATACATATAGGAGTAAGAGACTATATTAGAAAATACAATGTCTATATATTGATTATAAGAACATGCATAATTGGACAAGACTGAAGGTGTATGAATATGTTATTGTAAGATAATGAAAAGTGCATTATACTAATTAGATATTTTATGATAAAAAGTTGTTGTATTTAAATAGGTCAAAACTAACAAAACAGGTAGTTAATAGGGTAATAGTTGATATCGAGGTAGATATTGGAGGATTGATCCATGATGCCTTCATGACTCTGCATTTTCTCATGAAATCCTTTCTGATGCGATTGATATGGCAAGTAAGTGTTGTGATCGAGATAGTTAGAAATTTTACAAAATGCTTAATGAATTTAACATTGAGTTGTATCCAATATGCAATAACTTTATATTCTTATCATTCATTATGCATTTATTGATTGTGAAGTTCAAATATCAATGGAGCAATCACTCATTTAGTATAGTATTAAAAATATTGAAAAAGTTATTTCTTCAACATCCTTCATTTTCCAGTTTATATCAGGAGGCTTTAAATATTGTGAAAGATATAAGTTTGGAATACACAAAAATTTATATATATTCAAATAATTATATGTTCTGTAGAAATGAAAGTAAATCAGCCATTTATTGCAAGTAGTATAAAGCACCTCGGTATTAGTATTTCACAATCCAAAGCGATAATGTCAATTAGATGGTTCGAAAAATTCTTACTAAAGTTATACGATATTTTCCTCTCAAGCCGATGTTATAGTGACTATTTATCAACAATAGCAATACCACATATGAGATGGTATGCTAAAGGTCGTGTATGTAATAGGACAGTTAAACATCCAGTAGATTATCTCGAATGGAAAGAGTTTGACTTATGATACCCAAACTTTATTGATAATATATGCAATGTCCGTTTGGACTTAGCTTCTGATGGGTTCAATTTCTTTTAGAAAATGAATTGCTCATATAACATTTGGCCTATGGTTTTGATTCTATGTACCTTGCCTCCTTAGTTATACATTAAACAATTATCATTCATCTTATTTATAATCATTAACGGAGTAAAAAGATTAAGAAATGACAGTAACACATTCTTAAAGTAGTTGATTGAAAAGTTGAGGGAATTATGAGAACCAGCCATTCCAATATTTGATGTAAGTAAAAAATAGATATTTTATTTACATACAATACTAATACAAACAATCAATGATTTTTTTAGTATATGCATTTTTCTAAAACATAGCACCAAAGAAAAGCAAGTGTGTCCTATGTGTGAAAAAAATACGAGGTCTAAGTGGTTAAAATATGACAAGAAATTCTGTTATAGATGTCACAAATAATTTTTGCTAGTTGATCATAGATTCCGGTGTGATAAGATTATTTTCGATGAAACATATGAGTATGGCGTCCCTGCCCCATGATTATTTGGATCTAAGGTATTGAGTGAAGCAGATGTCACTCTAAATTATGTAGGAGGGCCTAATTGTCAATTTGTCTCCAAGAGGATGAAGACTTCACAAATGCAAATCGAAGACAACTCCAATGTGAAGTCCAATTGGAAGAAAATAAGTGTCTTCTTTGATTTGTTGTATTAGAGATCATTGTATATTCAATATAATCTTAATATCATGCACATTGAAAAAAAAATTTTGAAAATTTGTTGTGGACATTGCTTGGCACTCCAGATAAATTGAAAAATAATTTGAATGTATGATTAAATTTAAAGGTCATTGGTATACGAAGGACACCTCACTCTGTGAATAGTGGTAACAAAATTTTTTATCGATGGCCTCATTCGCCATAAGCAAATAAGACAATGAGATTTTTTAAGTGTGATAAAAAATATAAAAGTTTTTGATAGTTACCTGTCAAATATTTTCAAATACGTGAATATGAAAAATCAGAGCATCACTAGTTTAAAGAGTTATGATTGTCACATATTGATATAACAGTTGCTACCAATCACAGTATAGAGATGTTAACCTAAGTATGTAGCCAAACCATTAATTGAAATGAGTAGTATCTTTCGACATTTGTTTGGAAAATCCAACCACTCATCCGAGTTTGAAACTTTATAGTCTAGTATTGTCCTAACTCTTTACCACCTTGAAAGGATAAAGGATCTTCTCATCTTTTTTTTTTAAAATATTATAGAGCACTTGTCTATTCACCTAGTGGAGAAAGTAATACATGCGAGACTGACCTAGTACCACTATATATATCCAGTTAAGAGGTAAAATGTGATTATTATTTTTTAATTATGTATAATTACT
The DNA here is from genome assembly GCA_005019695.1 of Trichopus zeylanicus subsp. travancoricus. Taxonomy (NCBI): domain Eukaryota; kingdom Viridiplantae; phylum Streptophyta; class Magnoliopsida; order Dioscoreales; family Dioscoreaceae; genus Trichopus; species Trichopus zeylanicus. Next base: position 86,888 of record RXID01015311.1, on the reverse strand, counting down.
TCCATCCATGATAATAAATACATAATTTATCATTCAGATATCTTTCAAAATTGAAGAATTATGTATGAAATCAAGCTCATTTAGAAGATTTTATAGCAAAAGGCTATTTGGTAAAGGAATACATGATCTTCTGCACAATGTATTTGAATGACATATAGTCAAACTTCGCTTAACCTTTTTAGAACTAAGATCATTATTCTCATGGTAGAAAGGAGTGTCAGATTAAGGCTTAGTAGAGATTTTTGTTATATGGGCAAGACTCGGTGGACATAAGTACATCACTATGTATTATTTAATCTAGATATCATGATAACTTATTGCAAGTACATGTAATGATTCAATTGACTCTAATAAACTCTAATATTATACACTTGCCTTCTAAAATAATGAAAATTCATTTTGTGTGGAACACTTAAAGTCAATAAAGACTAATAGATGATATCGAGATAGAGAATTTGAATGAGAGAAAATTTATAGTGACACATTTACTAAGTGACTTAAGGAATATGTAAGTATGACTCGGACTTAGTCTACACATCATATAAGTATTTATATGTCTAATTTTTAATACATAGTTTATTATTTTAGATTATTAGATTATAAATAAATGATAAGACATTTAAGATTCCTAAAGAGATATTACTCCAAGTAGCCAATCTTAATAAATGGGTGAGAAAATGCTCAGAATATATTGTAAATAGTTTTTGATTTCATACGAAGGTGTAGCAAATGAGCCATTATATGTGAAATAATAGCATGACTTTGAAGGCAATTACAAGAAATTTTGCAAACCCAAAAGATAAGAACCTCATATCAAGAGATGTATAGTTTGTGTTATTTTAATGAATATTATTAAGATACAATATAACAACAAGCCTAAGTTTGCATTGTTCAAATGTGATTGGATTTATAATAATACTAAAGTGACAACAAATGAGTTTAGATACACAATAGTGAATTTTAACCATTTGATATACAAACACAACTGATGTGGAGGAAAGTCTTATATTTTTGCACCTCAAGCACATCAAGTGCTTTACATGGTTGATTCTTTAGATTCAGAATGCCACATGGTTATGGAGATGAGTTCGAGAGAGTATATTGATGTTTTCGATCACATAACATGCAATGAAACCTATGGAGGGCCAATTACAGAGCCTTACACCACATAATAACTTGATAATTTTGATTATGAATTTGAATATAGAAACATTGAAGGAGTGATAATAGATGCATCATATGTTGATTTATATTAGCAACATGCAAAAGAAGATCATAAAGATAACATTATGATCGATAAATCTAATATCGAAGAGAAAATCCCTTTGGAAGAAGATAAATATAATAACACGATGATTTCATTCTCGAAGAAAATATTTGATAAATAAAGTTAGCATGTTATTTTAATTAATTATTATTGATTACTATCAATTATTATCTTGTTTATTAATTATTATTTTGTTATGTTACTTATTTAACTAATGATTGATAATTGTGTTATCAAATTGTAAGCGTCATGAATCATAGAGGAAAAGTACAATTTGTTAGAGATATGGTAGAGGGGTTATAGGATTTCAAGACTGCAGATCCAATATATGAGACGAGTAGAGATTCTTCTAAGGATTCTACTACCGCTAGCGCAGATTTTGCCCCTTCAAAGCAGTTAAATTAAGATATAGATCTTGATGGTGATGAAGATATGCAACTTATTACTAAATTTTTATATTTCATATTCAACTTAATTTAACAATTCTAATATTATAATTTAATCTTTAATTTTATGTGATTTATAGGTCCTTCTACATCTTCTATGAATAGAATCCCTCATCACCCTAACAGACCTATAGGGATTTGGGGTACCAATAGCTTCAAATTATAGCTCGATGTTAACCGTCATGATCAAGTCGTTGATGCGAATTCAGCATGACTCTCAACTAAATTGAGGATTTTTATGAAGGATGGCAATAAATTACCAATGACCTATACCAATTAGTGAGCTATGCCTCAAGAATAGAAGAAACTGATTTGCATAGATATAAATGTAATATCTACTTATACTATATTTTCTCTCATGGTTATATTCATTATATTATATATGTTACTAACTTTTTTAATATATTTTTGTTCAAGCCAATTCTAATTTGAAGGACAACACAAAAAAACATGTTATGTGGATGATTGGCAAATATTGGTGAGACTATAAGGTAGACATAAAGAAGAAACATTTTATGCCATATAAGAATAATCTAGAGAGACTTTCACTTGCCCATATCTGAACATAGAAGAAGAACAGTGATAAATCCTGGTCAAACATTGACAAATGAGATAAATCCATATATTGTTCTAACTCCTTGATTGTTAAAATATAAATATAATTATCACTAACACTATATGTCCTAATAAGTTTGCATCCTTCTTTTAAGAATTAAGTCGAATGCACAGAAGGTATTAAAGTGTCAGACAATGGGCTATACTCTCGAATGCAAGGAGCATACCAATTTGAGGGTTGAGGTATATTTTTTAACTTATTATTAGGGGTCTGGCCACTTCATTCAGTATATTGTACTTATTGATAATTTTATTATTTGTAATTTGAGGCATCCATTAGAGCTGAACATTGCAAGCTAAATGTTTTCCTTTCATCCCATACTAGGAAGGATGGATAACCCATCGAAACAATGTCTGCAACTATTATAACGAATATTTAACTTAAATTTTAATAATATTTATTCTAATAAAATAATGCTAATATTTTATTAATCGAATTGCAAGTAAAGATTACTTAGCTAAGGCAACCTCAGCAGAAGGGCTCTCTTTGAGATATGGTTGTCCAAAACATAATCCATGATCAACTGTTCAGCCTTGACATATATGGCTGGATGTAGATATTTAGTATGGGACCGACATCTAGGGCTATTTCTAGGTCGTTCTCTAGATTCTCGTAAGGTGAGTAACCTTAGTATATACAAAATCAGGTGTAGGTAATAATCCAAGTGAAGGTTGCTTCAACAATGGAGAGGTTCAAAAAAGAGATTTTTAACTAACTCCTTCGTATTGTATCTTGGATTATCTCACAATCCAATATATAAATCAGATTTTTCTAATTTGTAGTATGCATAAAATATTTATTTGTAATGTTAATACATACTTTTTATAAGAAATTAAGTAGGTGTTGAGTGTAGCATCCGAGGAACAAGACGATATTGGTGATAGACAAACTGGATCAAGGAAGACTTCTTTTACTTTATAGACTACTCAGATAAAATTTATTTATTACAAGCAAATCTACTAGTACAAACACATTTTGATATTATTATATATGTTAAACATTCATAACTTACGAACATGGGTAGAGCTAGGGAAAGGGGTGGGGACTTAGGTGTGAGGGTGGTGACTTTGGCACTAGCACAGACGCAAGGGTAGGCTTTGGAAATTGATTTGGGGGCTTAGGCATCCAAATTATATATAAGTTATATTGCTTGTACAAATTTTAAATTTTTAATGGTATTCATTTAGACCTATATGAAAAGAGTGATGTTCTTTTTTTCTTTCGGATGCTCTGTATTGTATAATAACTTTTAGTTCGAGGTATATGAATTATGTTTGGAAATTATATTTGTATTTATATTTATCGCTGATATTTCTATTAAACAATTCATGTTTTATGTATAGATTGTATTGTTCCTATTTAATACAATTGTATTTAGTATATATTGATATTGTAAAAATAGAGTTCAACTCTGGACAATCATTAGCAGTGCAATCAGACAATATTAACAATGCTAATGTTAACGCCACTTATATTAAGATATTAGTGTCGCTAATGTAAAGGCATTAGTGATGCTAACATTAGTGCCACTAACTACCAATCCCTTTACATTGGTGGCACTAATTTAGCCTAACAATACGATAGTATTAGCATCACAATTAGTTATTAGGGGCGCTACTATAGCGCAACGAATAGTTGCAACACTACTTAAGGTGACACTTTTTTAGTGCCATCAAAAATTTTTCAGCACTAATTTTGTTGCTCTTTAGACTTTGATGATGATCGAGCTAAGATTTAACAAGTTTCTTAAGTTATATTAAAATTTAATATTATCAATGATCATTTAATTTCGTGAAAGATCAAGTCTTAATATTAAAATTTGAAGACGATAAGTCGAAGATAAAGAAAAAATATCTTGAAGATGAAGCTTAAAGATCAAGGTAAAAGATTAAAGTGCTCAAAATGGAAGATCAACTCAAGACTTATAGATCTAAAATTTAAATTTATTTTTGTTGAGTCGAGGATTTTCTTTTACCTAATACTCAAACTTATCATGAAATATTTTCACTAGTTTATTATTTCTATCCAAGATCAGTTATGAGTTAAATGTCAAATAATAACTAAAGTTATAGTGAACCAAGTAAACTTTTTTTGTGGACTTTGGATGTCCAAACTTCAAACTTCAAATATTCAAATATAGTAAAAAATCTCTTGTGATTATTGACATCTTCGGACGCCCAAACCTCATGTTCAAATGCCCAAGTTTAAAACTTGTAACTTTTGATTTTTTCTTTATTCAGAGTTCAAATGTTTGTTACTAGTTCATATGTCCGAACTTGTTGGTTCAAGCATCCGAACTTAAAAACTGGACATCAAAATCCATGATATCAGTTAATAATAACTAGATAAAATTTGATCATGGAATATTTAGACGTCTAAACCTTAAAGTTCAGATGACTGAATGCAACAGGGCTAGTCAAAGGTGATTCCCAAATGGTAAGTTTCTTTCTCTAACAATTATATAAAGGCATAAGACATCTTTACTTAGTGAGAAAATTAGGTTTCTACATTCTTAGAGCAATAATTCTCCTCCCAAAGTCTTCTAGTTCCAATAAGAGCTCAAATAGGTATTAACCTTCAAATCCTCAAATGCACTTGTACTTAAATATTAAGAGACTATTGTTTTAAGTATTTTAACTTTTTTTATTATCATTGTAACTCTTCTAAGTTGTTAAAAGAGGAGTATCTTTCTAGGTTTTAGAAGAGTGATGAGAGTATTTACTCCCTAAAGGAGTGGCTGATTGACTTCGGTGGAAAGCAACACTCACGATTTATAAGTTTGTAAGGGCATAACTTTACTCTAATAAAGTGACAACTTCAGTGATGAGTTAAGTCCTCAAATTTGAGGCAAGGGTCGTAGAGTAGGTACAGTCAATCGCCGAACTACGTATATCGGTTTGCACACTTTTATCTTCCTTTTATCTTACACACTTATTTTGATATTGATTACAAATAATTTTATATTTGATTGTAAATTGATCACTTTCTTATGTATAATTATTTTACTAATTCGAATTGAGTTTTGATCATTTAAATGGCTTGAAGTGCTTTTGAGTTCATTGTGCTCTTAATGAAAACTTATTTTAGTATTTAGAAACCTATTCCCGTACACCTCTCCCAAAGGTTGTTAATTTGGACTAACAATTAGTATCAAACCTTGTGTTCATTACTTAGGATTAACATTCATGAGTATCGACCTTCTTGGCAACCTTTGATGTTTATTTTATATTTTAAATTTTTTATTTTTAAAATAATTTTTTTAAATTTTTTTGTATTGATCTCTTTTAAAGTTTTTCTTGATATTCGTACTTGATTAGTTATTATTAGTAATCTCTTATGAAAAGATAGCAATATTGTATTTATAGAAAATAAAGAGGAGATTTATATGGATGACATCCGAATATGCTTCAAAGATTATATAACTATTTGGAGTAATATTAAACTCTTCTACTTTTATTGACTTTGTATTAGTATCATAAATAGAAGGAGCATGCATATAATTTTTAAAGATTCTCTCAACCCATCTATGTATATATCAAGAGGGAGTTTTTTATTGCCTCAAGTGTGAATACATTGGATTTTGTTAAACTACTATTTTAATACTAGTTAATGGGAAATATCTTATTCATTCTTAAAATTTTTATATAACTTGATACATGATATTAGTAAAAATATTTTTAAATCCTTTCTATTGCTTCTCTCTACCCATGTTCTTTATAATGTACTTATTTAGTAGAATTATATTTTTAATGATGTCAAAAGGAGAGAATAATATGTATAATTATAAAACTTGTTAAATCTATTATTAGTTAAACTTTATATCTAAAAGCATGTCTAATTACTTTTATGTGCATATATCTGATAGCATTTTTATTTATTCTATGCATAATTTATTATCATAAAAAAGAAGAGATTATTACCCTTTAAATTTTGATGATAATGGAGCTAAAATTTAACAAGTTTTTTAACTTGTGTTAATCTTCATAATTATCAATGATTATTCAAGTTTGTGAAAGACTAAGTCTCAAGATTAAAGTTTGAAGATGATAACTCAAAGATAATGAGGATGATAGCTTGAAGATGAAACTTAAAGATTAATATAAAAGCTTAAAGTACTCAAAGTGAAAGATCAACTCAAGTCTCAGAGGTTTAGAATTTTCATTTATTTTTATAGAATCAAGAATTTGATAGTTAGTTTATTTAAATTTTTTATTAACACTCAAACTCATATTGGAATATCTTTACCTTCCTATCCAGGGTTAATTATGCGTTAATGTCAAATGAAAACTGAAGTTGTAGTGAACTAATTAAATTTTTTCTATAAACTTTGGATGTCTGAATTTTAGAGGTCGGATGTCTGAATATAGCAAAAAAAATTGATGGTGATTATTGGCATCTTCAAATGCCTGAACCTTAGATTTGGATGCTTAAATTTTAAAAGTTGAAACTTTTGATTTTTCATATTCAGAGTTCGGATGTTTGGTACTAGTTCGGACACTCAAACCTGCTAATTTGGGTGCACAAACTTGATAACTAGACATCCGAACTTGTGATATTACTTAATAATGACTAGATGAAATTTGAAGATTGGGATATTCAGGCGCCCAAATCTTAAGATTTGGATGATTGAACACGACAAATACAAACATAGGCAATTTCCAAATGACTAGTTTCTTACTCTGATGATTATATAAAAGCTTGAGATATCTTTGTTCAATGAGAAAATTAGGTTTTTACATTATCATAGTAAGAATCTCTTCCCAAAGATTTCTAACCCCAACAAGAATTTAAATAGATATTAACTTTCAAATCTTCAAATGTCTTTATACTCAAATATTGAGAAATTTTTATTGTAAGTGTTTTAATTTTTATTATTGTAACTCTCTTAAGTTGTTAGGAGAGAAATGTTCTTTTAGATTTTAGAAGAGTGGTGAGAGTGCTCACACCTCAAATTATGAGGAGTAATTGATTGGCTTCAGTGGGGAATGACACTCACGATTTGCGAGTTTGTAAGGGTGTGACTTCACCTAATAAAATAACAACTCTAGTAATGAGTTAAAATCCTCATGATTAAGACAACAGCCATAGAGTAGGTGCGATTGATCGCGAAACTACATATATCAATTCACACTCTTTCTACCTTCATTTTACTTTATGCACTTATTTTGATATTGACTAAAAATCATCTTATGCTTGACTATAGATTAATTATTCTCTTATATTTTAATTATTTTACTACTTCGCATTGAGTTTTGATCATCTACTTGGCGTGAAACCTCCCTAAATGACTAAACTCCTTGAATCCATATAAAATTTAACTCAAAACTCCATCACCACCATGGGTTCCAATGGGTACAATCGAATTTGGGTTGAACTAGATGCAATTCCCCTTTGACACTTTGCATATGCTTAACAAACTCCAGTGGTGAGGAAGAGGAACTTAATTTTCTTGCTAACTTTGGAATATCTAAACAACAAATACCTACTTAGATTATTTCAGAAATTTTCAATCAATCTCTCAAAATTTTTCAACTCTCAAGTTAGCCCAACAAAATTTTCAAGTTCTCTTTTGCTACTTGTAACAATCTATCAACCCTTCACCTTGGCCCACAAATGCATCCATGATATTGTCTTTTCTAGTTTTAATCATAAGAAAACTATACTTAATACCTATGTGACTTGCATTTTATCCAAATTATATTAAGGCTTTCAAGAGAATGTTTGAAAGCTTCGAAGAAAATGAAGCGCGATGATGGATTTGCGAGTGTGACTTGAAGAGATCAAAATATAACTTGAGGTAGCTTGAATATGTCTATAACAACTTGAAGATTCGAGAATGACACAAATAAAACCAAAAAAACTCAAGAACTCGATATCAACTAGGTTTAACTTTTCTTTTATTTTCAGTTGAGTCAAAAAAATTTCTTAAGATTAATTATTTAGAGTTTTTTATCGTGTAGAGTTTTATTAAAAACTCTTAACATAGTTTTTCTAACAAAACCGAATATCCTCTTGGCCTAGCGGACAACTACCTATGTCAGACTAAATATTCAAATCTTAGACCTATGTAAAATTAGACGATTAGTTCATGAATTGGATGTCCGGTTGGAGATATAAGTTCTGGTTGTTACAAGAACTAGATGCCTAGCTGGGTTCTAGTTTTGATTTGTTATCAAAACCAAATAATTGGTTGGGAACCGAATGATCGACTTGGCTATCTCCCAATTCTAGGACCAGAACTAGTCGATCAATTGTCAAAAGCAATTGATTAGTTCGGATTTTTTATATGAACAATGTCTAGTTTTTTGACCATTGAAGTAAACCTAGGTACAATATTTCACCTCCAACAACTAGTTTATACTCAGAAGGTATAAATAAAGTATAAAGGGCTTCTCTAAATAGTTTTTACAACTTCTAAATCTTTGTAAAAAAAGATATCAAAGCCCTTCTATCTCTATAGCCATCAAAGTACTCTAAACTTTCAAATCTCAAGTAAATTTTTATTGTCTTTTCACTCCACCTTGAGAGAATTTATTGTGCATTAAACTTGTATAATTTTCATTTATTTTCACTCATAATCCACTCCAAGATTGTTTAGAATGGTTAAGGGACTCAAGCTCCAATTTGGAGAATATCTTGCCAAGCAGAGAAAGATCAAGTGTAAAAATTTGACTTCACCAATGAAATGACACTTTAGTGAAGAATTGAAGTCCTCAAGAATAAGACAAGGGATATCAAGTAAAAATAGTTGACCATGTTATATCGCGATGCACTTTTTCTCACTTGATTTGCAGTATTGCACTTGCGATTGATTGAAATTTGCATGAAAATTTTTTGTTAATTTAAATTGGGTCTTGATTTTGATGAAAATTATCATTTATCTCTCAATACCTAATTCACAATCCCTCCCCTCCCTTTGGTAGTTTTTTGGGTTTTCACATAATGTACATGTACACCGCATGAGATACATCCATTTGGCATCTATTAATGACAAATTTTTTCATTTTTCCTTCTCTACTACATCTTCTTCTCAAACCCAAATTTCATTCCATCTTTTTCCCCTCCATCCTTTTCATATCCTTATTTTTTGACAAATTGCCCCTGCTTTTAATCTTTGAGAGCTCGAGCCCCTCCTTTGTCTCTGCCTCAGAACTCCAAATCTCCATCTCATCTACATTTTCTTCACTTCATTTTAATTATAGCTAATTATAATTTTAGTTCCAATTTTTGATATTTTTTACTTATATTTACATATTATTAGTTTGGAATATCATGGAGAAGTGTAAACAACATTTATAATTTGAGTTTTACTTTTCAATATTTTTTATTTATAACTATATATCTTTAGTCTTAGTCAAGCATAGTTTTGAGCTTAAAATTCAATATTTTCTCTTAAATTATATTGATTTATTTTTGTTAACACTAAATATGCATTTATTTGTCTAAGTTTTTTTTTTATAATTTTATAAGAAAATAATGGTTGTAGTGGCAGCTCATCAATTTTTTTTAGTATTTAGGATGAGTAAAAAAAGTAATGGTGATAATAGTGAACAAAAACATAAAAAGAAGATAATAGTAATATCTATAATAGTGATGGCAAAGATGACCACAAGAATCATGATGGTTGTGGTGAGAAAAATGACAAGGATGAGGTGACAATAAGTGGAGGAGAAATGGGCGAACAATAAGAATGATAATTATGATGTTTATAATTCATTGGCGAGAATAGTAGTGATGGTAATATTTATGTCTCTCTTCTTATACTTTATTTTTTTTTAACATATAAGTTTTCAATTTTATTTTGACTTATTATAGTTTGAGTCAAAATTTTTAGTATTTTTTATTTACAATAACATATTTTTAGTCTTAATTGAATATAATTTCATGCTCAACTTTCATTATTTTTTCTTTTAATTGTATTGTTTTGTTCTGATTATCATTAAAAATTTATTTGTTTTTGTAAGTTATATTAATAGTTTTAAAAAAAATGATAGTTCTACTGGCATCTCCTCCTTTTCTTTATTTTTTTAGCATTTAAAATAAGTGAAAAATTGGTGATATTAATAGTGAAAAAAATTAAATAAGATGGTAATGCTACCAATAGTAGTGGGTTTTTTATTGGATATTTTAACCTGCCTCTCTATAAAAAAATCAAAAGAGAAATTCAAACGCAAAAAATAGCCCACAGTTGCGTGCATCGCACGTGATAATGGAACCGAATTCTCTGGCCGCATAAGGGTCACCAAAAGCAACATCTGGACACTGCGAGATTTCTTCGCCAGTGAATCTATCAAAGCTCGAATATTTGTGAGAAGAAGGAGGTCGAGGACGAGTGAGAGAGCCGACGGATGGCTGGAGAAGGGGAGACGTCGCTGCAGCGGATCGTGGAGTCGCTGCAACGGTCATGAAGGTCGCCCCCTTCTCCCATGCCTATGTTAATCCTATGGCCTTATAGACTATTTATTAATTTATTTTTGAAATAAGATTAATTGTGTAATTCAGGTCAGATAGTTTGGAAATACAGTGAGTGGCTCAAATTTAACTGTCTCATTAATATTAGTATGATAATGGATGACAACACAGATGGAGTCAAATTTTATATGTGTGTGCTTATTTGAGTGTTCCATAATGGGTCAGAACATTTTACAGTATACTCAGTATCTGATCTCACCTTGAGATTGCATAGTTGGAAGAGGATAAATTATTTTATTTGAATTATTTGAGATTTGAACCTTTTTATAAATATTTGACCTTATTTATAATTACAAAACTTAGATTTAATTATAATAAACTTTGGTGGTCTATTTGTAAAATGGTAAATATATGACAATTACAATTCACGAATTGAATTGAATTGTGAATCGAGAATTAAGAAACAAAGAATGGTTTTCTCTGTTTTCTGCTCATTTTCAAGCTCATAAAGGGGTTTATTTTTATTTTGAAAATTTTTCCTCCTCTTCAACTCTTCCCCATCAAAGAGTGACAAGGACTTAAGGTAGACCTACTGAAAATTTAGATAAAAATTTTAGAATTTCATTTCAAGTTCTGAGGTATGTAAATTAGTTTAATTCAATTTTTTTAAACTCGATTTTCTTACAAATCTTACATCAAAAGGTAAAATCGGAGCCCGCAGCCTGCTCTCACATCTCCATCCTCTACTATTGTCTCGGCTTTGCCTTCAAGTTCGCCAAGATGGATTATGTCGCCAAGGTTCTCCGCTGTTTCCTCTTCGCTGATCGACTTGTCTGTTTTTTTTTTTTTTGAAAAAAAATGTTACTAGCGTTCAAGTCTCTGGGTTTAATCTCAATTTGCGATTGGCTGTTTGTTGATACTGAAGCCATTGCGTTGATCTCACTCGTAGACCTATAACATGGAAATCCAGTGACAACATGGAGGCCGGTAACTTACTAAATGATAGTGTGGAAAATAGTATGCAGAAGTTATGGAATTATGTTTATGGGAAAATTAGTTCTTACATCCTGGAGTTTTATATGAGTTATGTACCAAAAGGGATGTGAATGTTGCAACATTGTCAAGATGCAATTTTTGTTTGTCATGAGACAGTAGGGTGAGCGAATATGTAGCTTGGGTGCATGGCTAGCGAGGAAGCCTCCTATTAGTCTGAGGAAATGTGAGGTATTCCTCTAGTAGAAGGCATTAGGTTGAATGAACATAGGTAATTCAGACTATCATTTAATTGGATGTGAGCAATGTATTCTTTACTAAGCAATCTAAATACATTCTTCAGTTTCAGGAGAGTAATAAATTACTTAGGACTACAAAGCAATGAATAAAAAAGAAAAAGATGAACTATTATCCATTTCTTATTTATCCCACATTCATTGTCTAGTTAGGTAAATGGCTTCTGAAAAAGGATTTTTTTTTTTTTGTTACTTTTTTTACCAGGCCGAGTAAAGGTAATTTTTCTAGCAGATTTAACCCATAGATTAGTTCCTTTGCCTCCAGGAATTCAAATGGTCTAATTCTAAATTGTGTAATGAAGAAATTTGGAAACATTTATTGTCGATATGCAGCCCCATCTTTGGATTTCAAACCATGAATGTCACTAAACTAATTTTTTATATTTTAAATAAGGTTCAATATCTTAGGATGAGCTTCACATCAGGGCATGTGCGCAAGCATGCGTGTTTCAAAATTAGTTATTGTCTAGTACTTCATGTACATTAGACAAGAGTCATGATTCTAAAGGTAATTTTGGAATAGGTGATCAATAAGGTGAGGATTGAGGAAGTGGATGTAGAGATTTAAGAGTAGTGATATTTGGTGTTAGTGGCTAGTTATTGGCAATGTATAGGTATACATATTGGTGGGGAAGTGTAGTTTGAGGTGTCTGTGATGAAGATTGACAAAGACGTAGAAGAACAGACAGGGAAATGAATGAAAGTAACAATGCAATACCTAAGGTTATTGGAGTTCTGAGAAGGAGTTTTTTTCTCATATTGGTAGGGATATGCCCTTCAAATCTTGAATCATTGGAGCTAATATTAACTTCAGCATTTTGTGATAATACTTACCATGTAGAACAAATGTACTTCATTGTGATCACAAATTCTTACACATTAGAATGCATCCTGGTAAATTGAAGCTAGCATTAAATCCAGGATATATGTTCATTATTTGCTAATTAGTAACCCTCAAACTTGTATTGGCTCCCCTTTGGGTTTTGTAGAACAACCCTTTGCTTGGTTCTCTAATGTCTCCAACCTCCAGGCCTAATCATGTCCCCCAAATTATGAGTAGACTGCAAAATTTCTAGTGGCCCAACTAACTAGTACACTCAAATTTTCACAAGCATTTTGATGCAATTTGGAAGCACCATTAGTTGTTACATATCTATTGCAAAAAATTTCATGGCAGTTCAATATAACATAATCAAGTATATCTTCATGATATAGTTGTCTGACTACTGGTTGATTCTCATTGCTTTGCCGATTCTCTTTTCCCTGGTGTGACTTATCTTTTCTCGTCTCAGGTTGACGATCTATTGGAGACATCAAAGTCAATTTCCACACTACCATCAATGGTTGATCTAGATGTACAACAGATCCGAGTAAGACAAGTTGGTAGTCATACTCGGAACCTTCTTAGAGTGAAGCGTGGACTTGAAATGGTTAAGGTGCTATTTGAGCATATTCTAGTGACAGAGTATGTTGTTGTCCTCTCTCTTCCCTTTGTATCAGTTTTTTAGTTATTAACTTGAGTGAATTATGATGTGGTGATTGAGAAAGAATATTGACATTCAGATGTTCTTGAAATAACAAACAAAATGAACATGAGGTTGATTGGTGCATCGCTAAGCCATCTTCTTATTGTAGACCCCTTCACTGAAATACTTTGCTTGTGCTTTCCCATTAGAGATAAGTACTTGTCCATTTTGAGGATGAGTTTATGTTAAAACAGTCACATAAAAGGGAAGTGCCAAATTCGGAGCATGAGAATCTCTGGATAATCCTGACCAATAGGGTGTAGCTGCTTTTTAGAGTTGGTTATCAGGGAATAGATGATACATCTTAACTAAACTTGACATGATCTAGAATTGCCAACTACTCTAAAAATGTGTTATATCAAACTGCTATCCAAGTTTGAAGGATAGACATTCACAATTTCTTAATTAACTTTAGATACTGGTCAATCTGGTCAATCTCATAATTTTAGTCTCTATCTTTTATTGGACAATTATGCACTGTGCACCTACAATTTAATATTCTTTCTCTCCTAACAAAGATATTTCCCTGGAACTTTGTAGAATGGCAATATTTGCATGCAGAATTTCTTAGTTATCAGTCTGACTGTTATGACTTCAGGTTATGTTGCTTGCACTATTGCTTCACATCCATTAAACCATATGTGATTGGACTCTATAGATCATTGTGAGATTGTGTTTCACCATTATATTTACATATGCCTTTGAATGTAATTCATTTATAACCTAGTTCGTTGATTATCATTCATATGGAAAAAAGAGGCTGGATTTCTATCTTATTTTGCAAATAAGATGGCTCTAAGTAAAGTTTGGAAAGTACTGGCTGGCCCTAACCAATAGACTGAAACCCAGGACTAGTGGGGATTTGAGGGCCAACGTATGGGTTTTTCAGTTGTTTCCAAATCTAATAGCTGTCTCTGGACGTATTGATAGGTAATCAAAATGATGAGATACAAAATGCAGCATATGACCATCAGACTCTAGACATGGGAAAAGAAGTTACTTATTAGATTCTAACCTTGGGAGAGAACGGGAGTAACTACATGTGGCCCAAATTATTTCCAAGTGCATGATTTGATTCACACTTTAGCTATGGTTAGTTAAAAGTTAAGGGGGACTGGTGCAAGTGGAATATAAGATGAATTTCAAGGATTTATAGAAACGGTAAATGTGGAAAAAATAAAACTGAATGAAATGATAAAATCTACTAATGAATCAAATTAATGTTGTGGATAATCTGCATATATTTGTTATATGATTTGAAAAGGAAAATGCTCAATGAGGTCTAGATGACATTACCAAGACCTATTGAAAACTTGCAAGAATGTAGAATGCTTGGCATGTTTAGATTTTAAATAATTTTAAAAAACTGTTAGATTTTTAAGTATTTTATACCAAAAAAATTTAAAATTGCCCTCATACCTCTCCTGGTTGATCAAAATTTATTTCCAAATTTTGAGCATTGTCTTCTAGAGCTATTCCCAAATAATGTAACTTGTGACAATGGTAGTTAGAATGTTTGTGTTATTCTGCCTAGTCAAATCACCAACTCTTACCCAATAGATTGTGGTTGTGTAGTTGTTGAACAAATGACTTTATCATACAATAACACAAGTAAATTCAAAATTTGTCTAATGTTCCATTTTGTACTTCCCTCTATTGATCATGGGAACATTCCTCGAGGGTTTTTCTTTTTAAGTACAATAAAAAAGATGATCTTATCCTTTTTATCATGACCAAGTTTTTGTTATTTCATTGTCTTTCCTTCATTTGTGATGTATCAAATTGTACAAATTGATTTAATATTTGGAGAAAAATTTGGAACTAATGCCTAACAATATGGAAAAAGATTAACCTACAACTAACATCAATTAACATTAGAGTTCACCTTTTAATGTACCAATATTTCCTTGCACTGTAACATAGACATTCACATCTTACCTTAAGAGTTTGCCTCAACTTGAAATATTTTATGAGGCTTTAGTTTATCAAAGCCAAAGCACATGGGAAAAAAAAGAGAAAAATTTGAGGAAAAGGAAGTGCAAGTGAATATATTAATGATATTTAGGTTTCAATAGTTTAAGAACTTGGAAAATGTTTATAATTTAGTAAAAATAAAATCTTTCAACACATCCCTGTATTTTTCTTTTTATCATTGTTATACACGCACACCCCATGTCCTTGTCTGCATAATACTATTTCTTCTATTTTAAAGGTGGGAAGTCTTACTTTGGCTTTTATGTTGACAACACAATGTTGTTGATTTAACAAACTTGTTGTTGTAGGGAAAATTCCCTAAAGAAGCCAATATCAGTTGCATACGCAAAAGTTTTTGCTCCATGTCATGGATGGACCATCAGAAAAGCCATTTCTGCTCATATGTATGCCCTCCCTACAAAAGTGCAACTTTTGAATAAGTTAAAAGTTAAAAGAAGACGGTTAGTTTTTATAGTTTATTTTTCGCTCGAGTTCTATTACTTAATCCAAACACTAGCATCTTCAAATTCAAGAGAAAATATATTATTTGGTAAGTTCAGTTTGCATTTATTTTCAAACACCACTGTCTTTATTTAAGGATTCATTCGCATTTATGCCATTGGAAATAAATTCGTTTGTGTTTCATTGTAAAAAGGGATTGTTGTATGTATGCCCTTGAAAAACACTCACTTATCACATATACCCCCTAACTTTTGAATGGCATCTACACCCTTTGAATTGTCTTTTTTACACCTATACCAAGTTAAAATGATGCTTATTTTCTTGATAAAAAGACTAAAATGACCAAAAATAGATTTTTCCAATAGTTGAGCTTCCCCCTCTAGGGACATGCATATAAACTTATTTTGGTATTTCATAGCCTCTCTATTAGAAAAATAAGTGTTATTTTAATCTAAAGGACGGAAAGACAGCCTAGTGTTGGGGTATTAATTTGGCTCACGGCTCGTGAGCTGCTCAAGCTTGAGCTCGAGTTTAAACCTCAGCTAATTTTGTAAACGAGCAGAGCCCAGCTGGGATCGACATTTTTTCTCTAATTTCTCCCCACAAACCCAAATCCCTATCTTCGTGCACCTCCAACCTTGCCCCGCCGTGCATCCCCCAGCATGCACTACCGCACATTGCCCTCCCTGTGCTGCCTTGCATAGCAGTTCCAGCGCATTCCCAACACCGCATGTCGCTGTTTTGGTGCATTCCGACCCTGTGCATTGCTGTTTCAAGCTGAACCGAGCTTAGCTCAAGCCGACCTTTTCTCAAACAAGCTGAGCTTGAGCCAAGGTCAGCTCAGTCAAGCTCGGCTCGTTGACACCCCCTAGTTTAGAGGGATTTGGGTGCAAGTAGAAAGCTTACAAGGGTATATGTATATTCAGTATTTTTTGAGGGCATACCTGCGAAAAACCTTTGTAAATAGTTTTCACATGTAAAACTTTCGGTTTTGTTTGTATATTCTTGCTTTACCCCCCTTCAATCTGCTGGCCAGAAAAGGTTACTTTTTATTTATCCCAAACATAACCAAAATGCTTTCCTACTAGATTCTATGTAATAACATTTTGTCATTCTTGGATGGAAAGGCAGCCCAAGGGCATGCATGCAAATAGACTAGATTCTTATGGTTTAAATGCAGAAAAAACTAGAGGTCTTTGATCAAAGGACTCATTCAAGTTATACATTTGTTTGTTTGTGTTTTTTATCCTTGCAGAGGCCTCTGCCAAGGCCAAGATGCAGAATTATATCACAGCATCAGGTACCATCATCTCTATGTTGAACAATTATTTCACTCAAGGGAATTGGGTATTGATTGGTGAACATTGGCTTGTTTACCACCTCGATTATTCATTTTATTAGATATATTGAAGTCCATTCATAGCATGTAATTATGTCATTACTTCACACTCTCATCTAAAGCTACAGTGAAGGCTGAAGCAGAAGGAATAACTCTGGCAAACCTTTGAAAGAAATTTGTGGGTGTCTCATCGTCATTGTACTTCTTAATTCCTATAGTCTTGTGAAGATGATGTTGAACATATATGGACTCTAATATCACTTGTTAATATAACATAGAATTTGAAGTTATAATTTTGTTCATGAGATTGTACAGTGCCAGTACTGGAATTAGAAGAATTGAGATTCCCTTGCTCCGGACACACACTAACCACTAACCGTGACTGAACAACTTGAAAATTAAGAGTATGATCTTCTTTTTTGGCAAATATAAGCCAACTTCTTAGTAAGAACCACATTAACACCAAGTATTTCAAATAATAAGTTGTAAGTTGCATTCTTAGTGTGCATATTATTCCAAAAGTATTTGAGCACTAAACCAAAAAAGAAAATCAAATTACTGTAAATTCTAAATAAAACAACCATGAAGAATGTAAACTCCAAACCAATCTGGAAAAGTAAATGCAACACCAGATGGAACAGTCAGAAAGCTACAAATTTTAGAATAGCATCAGCTGCAATAGGCTAACAACCCCGGATACTCCATTCAATTAAGGCATCTTTTATTTCAACAAAGTTGCTTGACTTTCAGTGCGATTTAACATATTCTTGAACTATATTTAGGCCCTCGGACTCCTCTCCATAATCCTGCATGTGATTAAAGGTTGAGTTTTGCAAGGAAAACTAGAAAATTGTCATAATAATTGATGTGCCACGCTACCTTGATAACCACACAAGAACAGCCTACTACTTTCCTCGCCTTCCCTTCAGAGTCAATCTTGCAAAGCTGCATCATATCAATGCATAAAGTTCCATTTAGGAGTAATGGAAAGAGTTTTGAATAGCATCATTTATAGATAAGTTTCGAACTTCAAAGATCAAAAGATTGACCAAATACAATGTCCCCCATCTATCTTAGAATGATCCAACTTGATTGGCAAACAAAATGAGCATAATTAACATTTTATTGCACCAAACAAAGATTACTATAACAACAATTGAGCAATAAGCCTAGTGCAACAACACAAGTATGGCAGTGAGAAAGTGCACATGAGGAAGAGGCATGGTTAAAAGGCCAACTACTGGGAAATGCTGGAAGATAGACAATTAGATAGATTACTGATGACCGAAAACATACACAATAAAGATATGCCTAAACTGGTTAGTTAATTAAAAAGATTGAAAAGCATATTGATATGAAAAACATACTCACCCCAGCCCACTCCCCAAGAGTCTTGGCACTAGGGACAGTCACCAAGTACACATTATGATCAGCACAGAGTGCTTTGACCAGCTTGACATAGTCTGGTTGGTTGCAATCTTCCGCCAACAAGCAGAGTTGTGCAGCATGCTTTTCAATTGCCTTGGCCGCTTCATGGAGCCCACGAATGAGACCATCATGAGCCAATGACTTCTTCAGTACAAGTTGAAGGGCAGTCATCAAATCCATTGGTTCCCCAAGTGTTGGGGTGGTTGACTCAACTGTGTTTCCTCCATCTTCACTGAAATAGTGTAAGAAAATAAGGTTAATATGACAAACCAGTGCTATCGTCGAAAACCAAAAGCTTCCCACTATCGAAAAAACAAACAAACAATCAGTACTTGGATCTCATGCAGTCATTTATTGATTAGAAGAAGGATTTTAAAGTGGTTCAGGAAGTAATCAATAGCTTTATGTTAAGCAAAATGCCACATTGTTGAATTATTATCCACCTTCTCTGGTCATTGTCAAATAGTTACAAAAATAACTAAATAACTAACAAGAATCAGGATTTGAACTAGACAGACTGGTATACCAGAAACTAAACTCGTAAATAAACAAAGTACGATGCAATCAGTAATGATCTGGGCCTTGATGGTAAAAATCTAGCTGATAAAATTAATGATACATGAATTAGATAATCAGAGCAGATAAGAGAATAACAACCCAAATTTTAAGACCTGAGATCCATATAATAGTGTGGTGTGCTCTCGTCACAGCCTCAGTCTGGCTCATTTACAGCAATTTGAGCAAATTAAGTAATTCATAGTAAGTGTTCTATCATTCACACAATCCTATGAGCTGAAAATTCGTGACAATGCTTTCACCACCATTTAATTTCTATCAACAAACAACCACCATTACAAAACTTATTTCAACCGATGGACTCAAGTCACTTGAGCACTGAAAGTGGCAGATTATATAGCGACAGGCAGGCAATAGGCACGTGGATAATGCACCGAATGGATACAGAAATTTAATTAAAAACAATTTGAACATTATCATACCCACATCCCACCATATCTAACTAGATATCAAACCAATGTCTTGGATTGTGCCAATCTATAATCCTATCAAGATCCTCGTCTCATAAGATCTGGCAATAAACAAGTTTTTCCATTTCCATTGGTATTGCTATCAAACATGACAAAGGCCACGTTTTTTTACTTTGTTTCAGTATGTTTGCAATACCATTATCCCATTTAGCAATCCAAAGCAGCTAAAAAATCTTTAAATATTGAACGAATTATATCCCACACAACAAAAAAAATAAAATCTTGACAAATTAGTAAAATAGTAGCAAAAAATTCTAAATTTCACACTTGATGCATGAGATAGTTGGTAACAACTTACGCGGCCATTCTGAAACTTGTCTGATTGAAGAGAAAAAGCCTGAAAAACTGCAAGAAAGAGGGAAAAAATTGGATCTTTAGCGAAAACAAAGCCCGGGGAGATGAATCTAAACGAGAATTTGAGAGTGGGACGAGGGACGAGCGGCGGAGCGCACCAGAAGAGCGAGCTAGGGTTTCAGTGGGGTTGCCCATTAAATCAGAGAAACTAATCTGAGCCGTCCATATGGACATCGAGATTCAGAATACATTTTGCAAGAAAACCCCCTATTATAGGTTTATTGCGTAACAAAACCCTGATTCTGGAACCGGCTCCCATGGGCCTGTCAAAATTTCTTGGGCCCGACTTTGGGTTCATTTCGGCTGGTTTCCTTTTAATCTCTGTTTGGATCATCCGGAATCGAGAGAATTGGAAAATTAAAGGGTAATTCTTTTAATTTCGGTGTTTGGTTTGATTTCAAAACTTAGAATCGAAGGAATTAAACAATTTCAATTCTTTCTCAATTCCAATTTTAAATTTCAAAAATTTTGTGAGAAATATGTTCAATTCCTAAGAATTGGAGTAGGATCCATAAATTAAATAATTGAGTTATATAATTCTTAGGCGATTTTTATTAAAAAATATATATTTATTTTTAAATTAATTTATTTTTATTTTAAAATTTTTGTAATTTCTTATTTAACTAAAAATAAATCATAATACATTTTAAATTAATTTTATTATATTTATATAATTCTTCATTTATAGGCCATTCTAATAATTATATTAATTTTTTAAATTAATAAATTATATTTCTAAAAAATATATATATTATGTTTATCAAGCTATTTAACAAGGAAAAAATATATTAAATAAATATTAATTAATTATATTAAATCATAGAATCCTTTATTTTTGAGTCATTTTAAAATTTTATATTATTTTTTAAATTAACATTTCATTTTTTAATATTAAATATATTATATTATTTTATTTATTTATAAATAAAGCATCAATTTTTAAATATATATATATATATTGTGTTTGTAAATTATATTTATATTTTTTAATATTTTGTAGCAAATTTAATATATTTTTTAAAATTGATGGAATTAATTAATTTTTGATTTTACCTAAAAAATATTCATTCAAATATCGAAATTGGACAAATTTAATAATTCTTTCACTTTCTCAAAATTGATAAATTTCATTAATTTTTTAATTTTAAATTAAGAATTCATCCAGACGAGCTATAATCAGGAAAGATTTTTGTAAATCTGCACTGAAAGCACGCGATTGTGCACGTAACTCCCTATAGAATACATTATTTTCCACACACGGAAAAAGCCATTAATCTCACGAATTATTGCGAATATAATCAGTACAACGATAAATTCAGATAAAAAAAACTAATCAATTCACACAAAAAAAATAATTAATCCACAAATAAGTTGCAAATTTTCCAAAACTTTTATTTTTTTTTTGTGATAATGATGAGTGCTCTCGTTGATGTGGTGTGGGACATGATGGTCTATGTCGAGGACACCTACTCCCTTCTCATCCTTATCTTGCCTTTTGATTTCTATTATTTTGTGTTCCATTCGGGCGAAGCTATCACCGTCATCTCATTATTTTTAGAAATATATTTTCATCCGAATATGAAATATTGTTGATGATTATTCTAAATTTTGACTTAGACCAAGGTTTATCATATTTTGTTGTTTTCGCATGCATTTTCTGAAAATCATACTCACACCACATGCAAATTCTAGTATAACATTTCAAAGTATTAAGGACCAGTATCCAACTCGTGAAACTAGGGTTTCAGTCGAAAAATAACATCCATGTATTTGAAACAACAACTAGTTCTTGTATCATCTTTCGTGAGAACCACCAAATCAAGAGGAAATTCAAAGCTCGAATATCTTTCCCTTGTCGCAGTATATCGCCTCAAAACTTGGAAGAAAACTGGACGAAACTGAGCATTGAGATCGACATATATATAGCACTGCATGTGTTCTATCTCCAATTTTTTATTATTACCTTGTTGCATGGATGATTTAAGTCTCCTTAATCTCAAGCATGATGGCCTTATCTTCTCGTGTATTATTTCACGCACTCATTTGGAATCATGGTGGCCATGAACTCCATCGAAGCTGAGCTTATAAATTTACTAACAATCCTTTGATGATTTCACTTCATTAGGGACACCAAGGTGTTGGATATGTTCTCAATCATGGATCCATGCATGCATGCAGGTAGGTGAAAGTTGGCAACTAAAGCTTTGTGCATTATTCATCTCTTTCTATCAATTCTTTGGACCCCGAAGTTTCAGAGGTAACATGCATGCAAATGCACCAGTCAGTACCGAGGGACCTTCGTTCGTTCGTTCGTTCGTTCGTTCGTTCTCGAGGAAACCCTTGAATAGGAGGAGTGAGTTACTCGCGCAAGGAGAATAAGGGGTTAAATCAACAATAGTGAGCTTAATCTCCAATCAAATGCTCCCTAAAATAGCAAGATAAACGAAAAATGGAGACGATAAAAAGCCATATCTCTCTTGGACATTTGACAAACAAATATTCTTTCTCGTAAAATACGACAATGAATAATGTTTGGATCACTAACGCGTATCCCAGGTTCTCCCATTCCCACAATCTTGTTGTTGTTTATTATCTAAACAAATCAAAAAGAAAAACTTTACGTGATTCAGTCTAAGCTCTGTCCCAGATCTCTCTTTGCTATGACAGAAAGGGTAGCAAACAAAGACGATCTAAAGTTGGTTCACTTGCGTACTTGCATGAAAAGCAATCAATCCTCTACTAGGTTTTTCTTTTTTTAAATTTAATTTTTAAACGGGTCGGGTGACAAAATTCAAATTGCACTATAAAGTATAAGCACTTTAACATATTGAAATTCGAGGGAAAAAGGGAAAAAAAAAAAAAAAAGAAGGAAAAAGCTCATGCAGTGAATCCCTGTGCCTCCGGGAGGTGTGGGAAGCACGCAAAGGGAAGAAGCACGCATGCCCAAGAACATGCGTGCCCTGCTCCCACGTTTGGGGTCCATCTCCACCACCCCTTAATGGTGGTCCATGGATGATGGATCCAGAGAAGGGCCTCAACTAGGCCGGGCTTGAGGGAGCTTCGCCCTAATATTTAAAAGACTAAATACATATTCGAATGGATATATATATATATATATATATATAATACGCACACCTTATAATTCCTTTTGAGTTTTGAATTTTGCACTAATTATACTTTATTGTATTTGTATGTGCTCGTTCGATAATAGCATTTTCTGATCAAGCGAGATAGAAAGATAAATAGAGGATTTTTCAGCCCGAGCTTAAATGAAAATCTCAGAAAAAAGACCAATATTTTTATTTTCGTTTTTGTAGAATTTGCAAGATCACGCGATAGATCCAGGGAGGTGCATGCCTAAGCCGGGGCAGGACCCTCCTCTGGATCCATTACTTTTTCTTCTTTTTTTTTTTTTTCTCACTTTTTTTTGCGAATAATATTATATATATATATATATATATATGAAAAGGTGGTGTGACATGAGAAGAAAGACCTCATCATATCACAAAGGAGACAGGAAGACAGGTCTGTGGCCATTGACTCTCCCCACAAGCCCATCATAATCCATTAATTGTTGTTGTTGTAGTAATCGAAGGAGGAGAAGGGGAAGGGCATGGGAAGAGGTGTTGTTGGGATTTTTCTTGTGCTTGGGATGCTTTTTCCTTGATGGTTTACAAAAGCTTTCATTGTATTTGTGCACGTCAATCGCAAGGGAACCAAAAGTTAAGTGCATTTTTCCCCTCGTTAGGGTCTTATTTTGCACATAATTGTATGAAACCTTGACTTTTTATTTTTTCCTTCTCTGTGCTTGCTAACAAATTAAAGTGAACTTTATTTGGCTATGTTAAATCAAAAGATAGCATTACAAATGTACTAACATAATAATCACTTGACTTTATGAATTTGTGATCCCATTGATTTCATCTTTACAAAAACATCAGTTGCTCTTATTCGACCAGTAAAAAAATGCAATCGAGATTAATAATTTGAACTCGTTCGCCTATCATCTTCACATCCAAAGCATATGATATATTTTTTTTGAGGAAAAAACACTATTGTTCATAAAAAAAAAAACATTAATTAAGATGAACCAGTAGTGATGGAAAATGCGCACCTCAACTGGCTTTTGGTACTCGTTCTCTCTTTTCTGTTGAAAAAAAAAGCTAATGACAAGCTTGGAAGTGAAGGGAGGGCTGTGGCCAGCATGCACTGTCTACTGTCACCGAGAAGAGAAAAAGTATTGCGGAAAGTGATGGTTGGTGTTTTGGCGGTGGACCTCAGCCCACACAAAAGCGGCTTTAGAGCAATCTGCTAGCTAGGGTTTTTTCTTTTCAGGGTTTACATGGTTTGATGCAACACCACTAGCTTGCTGGAGCTAGATGCTGTTCTTTACTGTACACGTTGATTGATCTCGGTCCAGAGCCCCCAGAGTTCCATTTTCTTTGAAAAAGTAAAATAATGAGAGGTATTCTGCTTATTCTAGTGTTTCATTTCATTGTGGCTCGAATTTTTTAGTTGTTGTCTTGTTACTTACATAGAAGCTTTCTACGCTAGAACATACTAGAATTCTGACTCCATTTTGATTTGAAATTAGAATCAGAATCAATTAATTTTAAAATTATTTTTTTTATAAAATTAATATTACTTATTTTATATTATTATTAAATTATATTATTATAATAATATTACTTGCGGTCACCTACCTCTTCTCCATGTTTCAACTGCACCTGAAGAGCACATGAAAGCAGGTGAAATTGTCTCGATCATTAATTGGTGGGGCTACAAGAAAATCAAATCACAACCCATGTTTCTACCTTTACAAATTTTACCATCATTATCGATTAAGATGACAATGGTTAGTGGACAAACAATTTGACTGATTTGCAGGATCGAAATACAAAAAAAAAAAATGTCAAAAATAAAACAATAGGATTCATGTTCCAGTCTCCCCCCATTAAGGCTTTGATTAATCCACTATTAAGTTGTGCTTATATATCATTAACACATCCAATGCTCTTCTTTTTCTTTTTTGTTCGGTGACTTAAAATATAAATTTAAATCGCATTATAGTTAACTAACAACTAAATCTTCTACTTTGGGACCTCAGTGATTTTGATTTTGGGGACCAATTGCATCTAAAAAGAATATAATTTTCTGAGTGTGACCATTGACTGACAATAGCGTTCCTCTCTTTTCAGTGAATTTGGCAATGAGACCACCATTTTTGTAATTTCAATCTAAGTAAAATACTCAAAGTTGATAGACGTATTTGAAGTCTTTGAATCACACTCACACGATCAAACAGTGCTGGTACATTGAAATATATTGCTCAAACGTTTTGCCTCCTCCTTCTGCTGAGCTAATGCACCGCAGACCATGCTAATGGAAGGAGAGAAAGGAAACGATTCTTGCATCAACAACACGTTTGCGCAGAAAAGCATCATGTCATGTCACTTGGATTGATGAGTGCGAGGCTGTTTAATTAGGGTTTGTAATGTGCATGTCTCTTGCCATTTCATTTTCTATGAGATTGCCAAATGCAAAAATCTGGTAGGCTTGCCTGCCAAATTCCTGTTTGAATTTAGCAATTATCTGAAATGTCTCTGCCATTTGATTTGCTTTGGTACTCCTGTCTTTAGATGAATAATTTAAAAATTAATAAATCAAGTTTTATTCATACTTATTACCAGATTTGTGGACTAATCCCAATATTTTCCTAGTTTTGTTGAAATTTTTCTGAATTTTTTGACTTGGTCAACGGATTTGTTTGTAAGATACTACAGAATATTCCATTTCCCTACGTCTCACTTTGCATATTTATAAATTAAACTATTTTCAGTTAATGCTTGATTTCTGCATTTTTCTTACATAAGTGGTTCACAATGAGTTGATTTGGTTCTACCTAATTGCCATCGTGTGATATTAAATTCACTTTATTTGAAGAGTCAAAAGTATCAAAATAATCCAAGAACACTATTTTTATAGGGAAAATATATAATTCAAAAAATAAATAATAAGTTTATTATTTTAATATTTTTATTAAAATCAATAAATTTTATTTATTTCAATAATTTTAGATAGTTTAGATTTGACTCAAACTACTGATAACTTAGTTTGTAATTTGTTCACATAGCCATGTCTCAAATACGAATTTTTTAGAAAATATTAATTAAATTAGAGATTTTATATTAGGAAGTGGTTTAGTAACTCTAATCATGCTCTGAATTTATCACCTAGTAGAAGACTTGTATTAGTGAGTTAAATCCTTATTTGAATTAATTTTCTATTTTGACTCAAATTTAGTTAAATTACTCCTATAAATACCCTATTCATCTAAAAATTTCATACATTGAGATCGAGAAATATAAATCAAAACTCTCGAAATGTCTTGTAATACTTAAACTACTCACTCTTTTGTTAAGAGTTGGTGGTATTAAAATTTCGCTTTCATTATTGTGATCTTCTCTTCTTTTTCATTAATATAATATCTTTCAAATCATTTTCGCCCATGGAGTAGGTCATAAATCGAACTGCACAAATCTATTATGTGCTATTTTTTCTTTTCTTTCTTCTTTTACATCATAAATTACGGTGAATTTTGGTATTTTACGTAATAAATTAATATCAGAGTTTA
Source organism: Trichopus zeylanicus subsp. travancoricus (assembly GCA_005019695.1). Classification (NCBI taxonomy): domain Eukaryota; kingdom Viridiplantae; phylum Streptophyta; class Magnoliopsida; order Dioscoreales; family Dioscoreaceae; genus Trichopus; species Trichopus zeylanicus. Next base: position 60,095 of record RXID01015311.1, on the reverse strand, counting down.
GTTTAAGATGTCCACTACAAAGTTTGACATAGAAAAATTTAATAGAAAATAAGAATTTTCTATTTGGTAAGTAAAAGTTCATGAAATTCTTACTCAACAATGGTTGAGAAGCATATTAAAGAATGTCAAAGGCTAAAGATGTCAGCGAAAGTGTTTGGGAGAACTAGAAGACTAATACATATAACACTATTATCCTTAGTCCCACCGATGAGATACTTTATTCATTTTTTAATAAAACATCACCTTCAGAAAAATAAAAAAAGTTGAAAAAATAATACTTGAGTAAATCTCTTACAAATCGAGTTTATGTGAAGCAAAAATTTTTTAATTTTCAGATGAAAGAAAGTACAAATATAATTAATAATCTTAATATTTTTCGATAAATTAGTTTCTTAATTATTAAGTATTGATGTCAAAAATTAAAGATGGAGATAAAATAATTATTTTATTATCATCTTTATCTTCTTCTCTTGAGAATCTGAAAACTACTATCATATATGGTAAGGATTTAAAATTTGACGATTTTTTTACTATCTTTCTATCTAATGAATATTTGAAACAGACTAAAGAGGATAAATCATACTCAAAAGTGCTGATTATTAGAAGTCGTTCCAAAGAAAGATCAAAACTAGGTTGTTTTAGATCCATATCTAAAGTAAAGAGTTGCTAGTACTATAAGAAAATGAAACATGTAATTAAAGAATGTTGAAAACTCAAAATAAAGAAAGAGAAAGAATCTTGGTATAAAGAATAAGTCATAGAATAAGCGTCAATTGCTGAAGAAAATTTTAATAATGATTATGATAATGTTCTCTTTGTTAGTTATGATTTGATCGTTACTATGATACTTGAATTCTTGATTCTGATTATTTTTACCACATGTATTCTAATAAAGATTAATTTGAATACTACAAGTCATATAATGGTGGTTTAATTCTAACAGATAATAATAATTCATACAAAACTATCGAAATTGGAACAATAAAAATTAAAATATTTGATAATATTATTAGGACTTTTATTGACGTTAAATATGTTTATAATTTGAAAAAAATAATTTCTCTGGGTGTTTTGGATTCTTTCAGTTGTAAATATTCTATTGAATGTAGAGTTTTTAAGGTCACTAAAGGTTCATTGATAATAATGAAAGACCTAAAACATGATCATTTGTATGGGTTAGTAGAAAAAATTATTGAATATAGAGTAGCGGTTTCTCAAGATTCTTCTAATATGATCCACTTATGTTATATGTGTTTCAGTCATATAAGTAAGTAAAGTTTGACTGAATTCAATAAAAAAAATTGTTGAAAGGTTTCAATTCATGCAAATTAGATTTCTATGAGTATTATTTTTATGATAAATAGTTTAAAATAAAGTTTAACACTAATACTCATTCACTAAAAGCTTAATTGATTATATTCATATGATATGTGGTGCTTTCTTATTCCATCAAAATTTGGTGCTCGTTATTTGGTTAGTTTTATTGATAATTTTTCTAAAAAAGTATGAATTTATTTTTTGCATCATAAAACTATTTTTTTATTTTAAAATGGTAGAAATATTCAATTAAAAGAAGAACTGACATAAAAATTAAATATCTCAAAAATGATAATGGTGGGGAGTATAAATCAATAGGGTTTTTTAAATTTTGTGATAATGAAGACATCAAACGCCACTTTACTATACCATGAGAATCTCAATTGGATGATATGACTAAAAGGATAAATAGAACTTTCTTGGAGAAAGCATATAACATATTCAATTCAATCAATTTTGACAAAAATTTTTGGGCGAAAGCAGTCAATACAATGTATTTTATTATGAATCGTTCTTCCCAGACAATCAATGGTTATAAAACTCTTTAAAAAATATCAACCCACAAATTATTCTTCTTTAAAGATTTTTGGTTGTCCTATTTATGTGCATGTTATCAAGGATAAGTTAGATACATGTTTCTAAAAATGTATTTTTTTTTTGTTATGTTAAAGGTATTAAGGACTATTGTTTATGCAATACTAGTATTTCTAATATAATTATTGAGAGAGATGTAGTGTTTGATGAAAGCACTATATTAAAATCTCTCAAAAAAGATCTCAGTAATATAATTCAAGTAGAGGTAGAGCCTGTAATTCATTCACAATAAGATATTTAGGGTGTGATAAACTCTCGAGAGACTTCTAATAGTCAAATTAAAATTTCTGAGAAGACTACACTTCGAAAATTTTAAAGAAACATAAAGACACTCGAAAGATATGATTTTTAGGATATCGTAGCTCTTATTTTATTTACTGATAATGTGATCCTTCTTCCTATAAAGAAGCAGTGCATGTTAACAATTTTTTTTAATGGTAAGTTACTATAAATGAAGAGATGGACTCTATTTAAAAGAACCATATTTGAGATTTGATGAAATTATCAGAAGGTAAAAGAGAAATTGGTTGTAAGTGAATATTTCGGAAAAAAGATAATTCTTTTAAGATAGATGGTATTAAATTTAAAACTCATTTAGTTGTAAAAGCATATTCATAAAATGAGAGTATTGACTTTATTGAAATTTTCTCTCCTAAGATTAAACACACATTTATTTATTTTCTACTTGTTTTAGTTGTTTTTAATAATCTTGAGTTAAAATAACGTAATGTTAAAATCGCCTTTCTGCATAGAGAATTAAAAAAGCAGATTTTTATATAGAAGCCTGAAGAGTTCATTCAAGAAAATAAGAAAGTTATGTTTGTAAATTGAACAAATTACTTTATGATTTGAAACAGTATCTAAGCTAATAATATAAAAGGTTTAATAGTTTTATGTTAAAATAATATTTTATCTATTATAAGTATGATTGTTGTGTCTATTTAAAAATATATGCCAATAATTCATTTATTATATTGCTACTTTATATTGATGATATACTTATTATTTCCCAAAATATATATTTAATTAATGATCTAAACCATAAAATGAAAAAAAATTTGAGATGAAAGATTTAGGTGCTGAAAGAAAGATTTTCGGTATGGATATTGATTAAGACTAAAAGCATGATAAGTTATAACTCAAATAGAGCAAATATATCGAAAAGATTATTTTTTATTTGGCATGTAGAATTTAAAATCTATTAGTACTCCTTTGACAACCCACTTCAAGCTTTTAGCTCAACTATATCCTTTTATAGATGAGGATTATGCATACATAAAGAATATCTTATTCGCGAGTGTTATTAGAAGTTTAATATATGTTATTGTGTACAAATTGTACAAATAGTCAGCGTTGTTAGCTGCTATATGGCAAATCCAAAAAAAAAGTATTAACAACCTGTGAAATGGTTATTAAAATATATAAAAAATATTCTTAATATTAGTTTATGTTTCAACAATAACATAATTCAAGAAGCTAAATTTGTTGGCTACATCGATGTAGACTATATTAGATATTTTAATCAATGATGATCTCTTATTAGTTATTTTTTCACCCTTTGTGGTAGTCTTATTAGTTGGAAGTGTACTTTACAGTTAACTATGATATTTTCTACAATAGAGTTCTAATATATGACAGTTATAGAAGTAGTCAAAGAAACTCTATTGCTAAAAGATTTGACAAGTGAGACTAATTTTTCTTAATGCATTTTTTTTATGATAGTCAAAATGCTATATGTCTTGTGAAGAATTGGATGTATCACGCAAGATTAAAAGCACACATATATTCAATTTTACTTTATTCGGCATATTATTAAAGATGTCAAAAAATTTTTATAAAAAATTTATACTTTAAGAAATCTTGTAAATATGTTAACAAAGGTGATTTCAATCAATAAGTTTAAATTCTACTTGGACTTAATTAATATTCAAAATCATTGATCTTGTCGTACAGGACAATGACAAAGGCATTTGTTGAAGATTCAAATTAAAAAAAAGAGGATTCGAAGCATGATGGAATTGTTGACCTAGTTGTGTCTCGAATTTGAATTTTTCAAAAAGTCCTAATTAAATTAGGATTTATATTAGAAAGTGGTTTATTGACCTTAATCCTTTTCCGAATTTATTTTCTACTAAAAGACTTGAATTAGTAAATGAAATTTTTATTTGAATTAGTCGCCTACTTTGACTCAAATTCAATTAGACCATACCTATAAATACCTTATTTATTTAAGAATTTTATATATTGAGATAGAAAGACATATATCAAAACTCTCAAAATATCGTGTGATGACTAATCTAATAAATCTTTTGTGAGAGTTAGTGACATTAAATTTTATCTTCATTATTATGATTTCTTTTTTTTTTTTTCATCAATACCATATTTTCCGAATCAATTTCGCCTCATAGAGTAGAGGATGTATTAAACTACATAAATCTTATATATATATATTTTATTTGATAAATTATGATAAGTATTGATACTTTGTATAATAAAATTATTCAATCATAGTTGACATCCTTACACGCATTCATTTTTAACTCGAATAATCTCACATATGAGTTTCACAAGGGATCGATTGTGTCAAAATTTGCTAATGATCATTGTTAAGCAAATCCCTCTATTAAGTTAGTTAATCCACGTTAACGCCGGCCCCTCGGATTTGTACTTCATTACCACAAAAACCCCCTGCAGTCAAACTTGGCAGCAAGAAATGGCGGAAAAGCACAGTAAAAGCCCACAGCTGCTCTGTTGCTGCGGTAGAAAACAGTGCAACAAAAGCGACAGCTGAGCGAGATCTTTGCGTCGTTAACTCCAACCCCAGTATAAATTTAAATACTAAATTCCAAATCTTTTAACCCCTTTTTGGGAACCGCGAACAAAGAAAGAAGAAAAAGAGTAATAAAAACAAAGAAAAAAATACAAAATGATATCGTGTAATTTATGATTTGTAGAGAGGTTTACTGAATTATGACAACTCCAGGGGGTTTTGTGAAAAACTCTACTGGTTACGATGAGGACCGTCTGATCTATTTCCCCTCTCATTGGAGGGCCGGGATTCGCGTGAATCGGTCTGCTGCTCCTGCGGAACCAGTTAAGACGCCGGCCCTTGCTCTTCTCTATCTGCCACGTAGACGGAACTATTTTATTTAACCAAACCTGAATGGGAATCGCGTTTCCCTGACCCCCCCCTCGTTATGGCGGTCACCGTATACGAGTATACGATCATCCCACGGCCCATGCTTCCATGAAGACCATCATCACCCCATGCCAGCATGGCTTTGGACGAAATGTCCACGGTGCTCGACGGAATGTCTCTCGGTCCATTGGAGCGGTTCCGGGATTGCTGTTTCGCATTCTCATCATGACGCCATCTAAGCCCATGCATCCAGGATGCCAGAAGACCATCACCCCATGCCACGCCATCCATGCTCGCATCATGTTCGATAAAATGCCTCTTTGGACAGAAGCGGTAAAAGATAAAAGGGAAAAGGATAAAAAAGAAAGAAAGTAAAAAGGATGGCTTTTCTTGTGAGCAGCGCTGCAGCAGCAGAGCAAAGCAGCTGCGAAGGTCAGCAAAAAAACAAAAAAAAAGAGCAAATTAAATATTTTTTCTCGAAAAAAAATTTTAAAAAAGTTGTGGGGGAATAAAAGAAATGCTCGCGTGCCACGCCGCACTGCTTTAAATGGGGGTGCGTCGCCACGACGGGGAAAAGCAGACATTAAAAAATTCAAAAAAATTAGGATAATATAATTTTAATTCATTAAAAATTCGAAAAAATCAAGCACAAAAACCCCTGGTCTGCTAGTTTTCCTCCTCATTTTTTCCTCTCGCCCGGAGCTCAACTGGGATGCGAATGGCAGAGCTAGGGCTTGGGCTGGGGCTTCGGGTCGTGGACTGAGAGGCGGATGCCGAGGGGAAGGAGGAGGAGGAAAGGAAGGGGCTTGGGGAAAACTTTTGGGGCTTTGTTTTGAGGAGAGAGGAGGAGAGATGGCGATGGTGGTGGGAGGGAAGGAGGTGGGGAAGGGGGGGATGGACACAGGAAAGTATGTGAGGTACACGCCAGAGCAGGTGGAGGCGCTGGAGAGGGTTTACAGTGAGTGCCCCAAACCGAGCTCCATGAGGCGGCAGCAGCTCATCAGGGAGTGCCCCATCCTCGCCAACATCGAGCCCAAGCAGATCAAGGTCTGGTTCCAGAACCGCAGGTAAATGGCCAGTGTGAGAATCTGGGATAGAAGTTTTACTTTTGCGGTTATTTAATTTGGTTTTGGAGATTTGGTGCTCCGATTTCGGTGTGGAAATGGGCTTTTGATCCGTTTTGAGATGTTTGGAATTGGCATCGGTTGGTATGATTCCTTGAATGAGGATGATTTTTATATTTTGGTTTCCTTTAATCTTCTTTTGAGAGCTTGGACGGTTCGGGCTTCAGATCGGCAAATTTATGATTTTTCTCGATTTTTCAATTGAAGCTGTTGGTGTATTGTGAGCTGTTTTTGCGTTTAATGCTGTTTTCCTGCTTTTTTAAATGGATATTGTTTAGAAAAGACGGCTTTTTTTTTCTTCTTTTGTTCTGGTCTTAAGAGGGGCTCAGTTTTGGATTGATTCTCGCTACATAGTTTTGGGGGACGCGAAAAAATGATGATTTTCCCTCATTGAAGCCCCTGTAGGACTTTTAGAATTCTGCAATAGAGCAGAATCTTGCCATTTTTTTGCGTATCTCTGCCTGAATGATGAATTTCTTGAGACATCTCATTGTTTTAATTTGTTCCATGGTTTATTTTGGGGATTTCATGTATTTATTGAAGCCATTTAGATCTTTTTGAATTTTCAATTTGTTTCCTGGAGATCATGATGCCCTTGTTAAATGATTTCCATTTTATCATGAGCGTATGAGTTTGAGATAATGTGCTTAGTGCAATCCGTTTCCATTTCTCATCCTTCATTCGTTTCTATTGCCAGTCATGTACAAAGTGGTTGATGGCCTTGTTTGTTTGTGCAATAATGATGATTTAGATTTTGGCTGCACTTTATGGTTTTTGCAATAAAAGCACCATTTACTATTAATCCTGTTCTGAAGCTTTTTTTCGTATCTTAGTTCCAGAAAAGATCAATGAATGGAAAGTGGTTATTCTCAAGACCACTCTTTTAGCATTCAAGCCTTTTGACCTAAAGGGTGTGGTTTTGTGAAATGGTCTGGACCACCTGCATTATTATGGTCAGGTTGACCCTGCAGGAAAGCTCTAAGCTTAGATGATTGCTGCCTTTTGTCGGAATTAAATGGCTTGCGACTCCTAATCTTTTCTGTATATCTCTTTCCTTTCCTTGTCCAAATCTAAAAATAAACCAGGGATTGCGTTTTAGATTTGTGAATGGAACGGAAATTTTGGGCTGAAACGTTCGGGCCGTTACTTTTCTAGTGAACAAATCTATAATACTGTTTTGTTTTCTGGACAAAAAAATTCAATTTTTTCAGAATGATCCTAGCCAGTTATTGTAGTGGAATAATTTGACGTTTGCTTTGTTGAAATGCGTCTGTCAGATGTCGTGAAAAGCAAAGGAAGGAAGCCTCTCGTCTCCAGACAGTTAATAGAAAGCTCACTGCAATGAACAAACTGTTGATGGAGGAAAACGACCGATTGCAGAAGCAGGTGTCTCAGCTTGTGTATGAGAATGGCTACATGCGCCAGCAGCTACACACTGTGAGATGATAACCCTTTTAGTTGTTCTCTTTGTTAAAAGATGAATGTTTTTGATTAAGCAGGACCAGTTAAGTGGAACCTTGTGTACCATGCTAGTCAAGTGGAACCTTTTAGTTGTCCTCTTGCTTGCGATTTTACCACCAAGCGCTTGTGTTGAGCGTCTATTGTCAACATGCCCTTTATGAGTGAATTATATAACACATGTTTTGACTAAGATTTCCTGCTTTTTGATTCTTTTTTTCAAATTTCTATGCGCATGCAGGCATCTGTGGCAACTACAGACACCAGTTGCGAGTCTGTGGTGACAAGTGGTCAACACCACCAACAGAACCCCACACCACAGCATCCTCCACGGGATGCTAACAACCCAGCTGGGTAATCAATCAGTGGTGTTAGCTTCCCATGGTTAACTATATATTATTCACTCTGACATATCTTATCTGTTCTGTGTTCTTATCATAGTCTACTCGCAATTGCTGAGGAGACCCTGGCAGAGTTCCTTTCGAAGGCGACAGGAACTGCCATTGATTGGGTTCAGATGGTTGGGATGAAGGTGAGCTTCTTTTGATTTCAATGAGGTTGGAAGCATTAGAATGTGTTGATTTATGCCTTGTGATACAATTAAATTCTTCTCATGTTTTTTTATAGCCTGGTCCGGATTCTATTGGAATCATTGCTGTTTCCCACAATTGTAGTGGCGTAGCAGCACGAGCTTGTGGCCTTGTGAGTTTAGAACCCACAAAGGTATGGCCCAATTAAGATGCTTTATCTTGTGTATTTATTCACTATACTTTTGCCTTATGGATTATAATTGTTTCAAATTTAGGTCGCAGAGATCCTCAAAGATCGCCTATCTTGGTTTCGTGATTGCCGCAGTCTTGATGTGCTGACTGTTATCCCTACTGGAAATGGAGGGAACATTGAGCTTATCTATATGCAGGTAAGCATTCAACAGATTCTTTGAGAGGATGTTGGAATTGTGGCTTTCTTTATCTATCATGTATTAATGCTAAGTGTATTGTCTTCTTCATTTTCACCAGACATATGCACCTACCACTTTAGCATCTGCACGTGACTTTTGGACTCTGAGATATACGACAGGGCTTGAAGATGGCAGTCTTGTGGTAACTTGTTGATCCTTTTCAATTATCAGGTTTTTGATCATTTGGATGTGCTAGAGTACAACATGACATAGTTCCCTGCTTTCTGTTCTGTTAGAATTTGAGTCTTTGTTTATTAACGAGTTTTATGCTGCTAAATTAAGTTCTCTGTAGTTGTTTCCATAAAGCTTATTTGTTTTTAATGTAGATATGTGAGAGATCGTTGACTCCATCAACTGGTGGTCCAGCAGGGCCGCCTGCTCCAAATTTTGTTCGAGCTGAGATGCTACCCAGCGGTTATTTAATTCAACCATGTGAGGGTGGTGGTTCAATGATTCGAATTGTTGATCATCTTGATTTGGATGTGAGCTTTTTCCCTACATAAACTTGTTGTACATTCTGTTTATGTTTTTGGAAGAGTTATCTGAATTGTTCATAATTCTTTAGGCTTGGAGTGTACCTGAAGTACTCAGGCCTCTGTATGAATCACCCAAAATATTAGCACAAAAGACGACGATAGCGGTGGGTTATATATGTGATATTCAAGAATTTCTGTTTTTTTTTTATTTCTTGTAAAACCCTTTCATGTATCATCAGGCGTTGCGCCATATAAGACAAATTGCACTTGAAACTAGTGGTGAGGTTGTCTATGGTGGGGGGCGCCAACCTGCTGTTTTGAGGAACTTTAGCCAGAGGTTGAGCAGGTATCATTCCTGTACTCTTATTGCACACCTTCTGATTGTCATCCTTTTGCATAGTGATGTATTTATATCTATCTGACCATAATGATCTTGCAGGGGTTTCAATGATGCAGTGAATGGGTTTGCTGATGATGGTTGGTCCTTGCTGGGCAGTGATGGCGTAGAGGATGTGACTATTATGATCAACTCATCTCCAAACAAGCTTTTTGGATCTCATGTAAATCCTTCAGTCACGTTTTCCACCTTTGTCGGTGGGATATTGTGTGCCAAGGCATCTATGTTATTGCAGGTGCAAATTTTGACCTTTGGTTTGAAATTTACTTAAGATGTTCTGCGTATCACTTGATTAAAATGTTTTTGTGAAAATCTGTGTCTAAGTTTTTTTCTTTTTTCTTTCCAACATTTATAGTATCAATAGTTTGTTTTCTGTGCTGATTAGGATGTGATTGTTAAATTTAATCTGCTGTTATCATATTGATAATAGGATCTCAAGTCATCCTATTTTAATAATTTGTAATGGGGGTAAATGCTATTAATCTACTACTTTTGAAATGTAGAATGTGCCACCAGCTTTACTTGTTCGTTTCCTGAGGGAGCACCGTTCTGAGTGGGCTGATTGTGGTGTTGATGCATATTCTGCTGCATCACTGAGAGCATGCCCGTATGCAGTTCCTGGTGCTAGAGCTAGTGGTGGTTTTTTCGGAGGTCAAGTGATACTCCCTCTTGCTCATACTGTGGAACATGAAGAAGTAATCATCTTGATCTTTCAAAGCAAGCATTTTATTTGCTGTTGCATTTATTGTTGCCCAAAGTCTCAATTGTTGAGAAATTTTTCTTTGAATGTAGTTTCTTGAGGTTATCAGACTTGAACGGCATGGCTTCAGCCAAGATGATGTTGTTTTAGCACGGGACATGTATTTGTTACAGGTGTATTTTCTCGTCTGAAAGGATCTATTTTTGCACTGCCTAGAGTCGGATATACTTACCTCTTCATTTTTTGTATTAAATCATTGCAGGTGTGTAGTGGAGTTGATGAGAACGCTGTTGGTGCATGTGCTCAACTCGTATTTGCACCTATTGATGAGTCATTCGCAGATGATGCACCTTTGTTGCCTGCGGGTTTCCGTGTAATACCACTGGATCCAAAAACAGTGAGTAATGATATCTGATCTCTACCTAGATTTTTCTTTCATGTACAATTGAAATGCAATTCTGCCATTTTTCATTGTAACAAGTGCAACATATATTTTTCTCCATCAGCATATATTAATTTCACTCTGCAATCGGTAGTTGCCTCTTGCATAGATTTTTCTTACCTGTTTGTACTTCTGCGGACACTGAAACCACTGATTCTCTTGAATTTTGGTCTTATCTGATATATGTTTTTGTAAAATGATGATTGGTATCCATAATGCCCTGTGCATGTGTTAGTTGCTCATGTTCAGGGAATTTTTTGTCATGATAGACTTGTTTTGTGTACCTGCAGGAAGTACCATCTGCTACACGAACACTTGACCTAGCATCTACCCTTGAAGTTGGTCCAGGTGCTGCTTCACGGACTACCAGTGAAACTGCATCAAATGGATACAACCACAGGTCGGTTTTAACCATTGCATTTCAGTTCACTTACGAGAACCATCTTCGAGAAAATGTGGCTGCCATGGCTCGTCAATATGTTCGGAGCGTGGTGGCCTCTGTACAGAGGGTAGCTATGGCAATTGCTCCTTCACGACTTGGCTCACTCCTTGGAACAAAGCATCCACCTGGCTCCCCTGAAGCCCTCACTTTGGCACGGTGGATCTCTCGCAGCTACAGGTATCTCTCGGTTATTTATCTTTTCATTATGCCAGACTCGTCATCCATTGAGTTGGGTCATGATTTTGTGTTATGCATTTTTCACATTTGTCCTGAAGTATATTAAAAATCTATTTCATGGCAATGTTGTGCCAATGTATTCTCAGAAGCTTTCTTTGCATAATCACATGACTTGAACCTTATTTGCTGCTCTTTTATTTCATTTGACATTTGCTATGAGATGGTAACAACTATTCCATTGAACTAGATTTTTGTGTCATTATCTGTCACCATGGATTTGTTCAACTTTCCATAGAACGGGATGGAATCAGACTTTTATGGTCTTTTGGTCCAAACTGGCTGTATTTAATATCTGAACTGTATAATGTCTAGGTTCCACACTGGAGTTGAACTACTTCGAGCTGATACTCAAGCTGGTGACTCGTTGCTGAAACTTCTGTGGCATCATTCTGATGCAATCATGTGCTGTTCGTTGAAGGCAAGTTGACTACTTTAGCAATTATACCCAAGTCTACTGTCTTTGGCGCCCTAGCGAATCCTGATGACCAGTTATCTGCAAATTGCAGGCTTCACCTGTCTTTACCTTTTCCAATCAAGCTGGTCTTGACATGCTGGAAACCACACTTGTAGCGCTACAAGACATTAGCCTTGAGAAGATTCTTGATGATGCTGGCCGGAAGGTTCTTTGCTCAGAGTTCTCGAAGATCATGCAACAGGTATGCTCAATTTGAAAGCATGGTTCATTCGGACACATGTTACCCCCTTTTGTCCACTCTTCTTACATTGCATTGTTTGGACTTTGCTGCATCTAGGGTTTTGCTTATCTACCTTCTGGCATTTGTCTTTCGAGCATGGGAAGGCCAGTGTCCTACGAGCAGGCTTTAGCCTGGAAAGTTCTGAATGAAGAAGACTCTCCACACTGCCTGGCTTTTATGTTCATGAACTGGTCCTTTGTGTGATCAACCTGGAGTATCATGTTCTTGTTCTGGGATGTGTTGAAACTTGTTTTGAACATCAGTGCTCTATAAATACTTGCTGTCTCTGAGCCCTAGAAAACATATGGCATGAATCAACCTGGGTTTGTTTGTGTTGTCTGTTACTACGTATTTCTGAGCACCTATGTCTAATGTTATGCTTTAATTTATCAGAACTACTTTGCAAGCTGAGTATTTATTTAAATTCAAGTAAATTGTGTTCACAAGTTAATTTACTAATTGGAATTTGAAAGTGAAAAGAGTATCCGAATGCAAAGATTCTCATTGGTAGAATGTCAGATAAACGCTGATGAGAGTTCATCAAAGTTTTCTTTTTCTTGATTTATTCACGAGCAAAGATACTGCTTTCAGTGGCCTCATGTCTCACCATCTGCGACGGCCCTTCACAAACACTTGTCTCATTGCATTTGTGATTTCACTTCCTGTCTTTCAAAAGCAAATAAATAATGTTTTTTTTCCCATAAGCCTACATAAAATTTAATCAAAAATTGGTGTCAATGTTTGAAAATTTTGAGCAGGTATATATGCACAAAAAAAAAAACACTATAATAGTAATGCTTTAGGAGTGATGTTTAGGGTGTACAACAAGCAGGATCAGAAGCAAAGAATTTGCTCTGTGATTTGACAGCAAATCGGGGCTCTTTTGTCGTTAACATAGAGACAGTTGTATCGAGAGGCAAAGCAAATGGCTGCTTGTGCTCTGTGCGCTGAGATAATCTCATATGAGCATTTTTAAAGTTAAAAAGGAATTGTTATAAAAAGAAATGAAAAAGGATTTGAATGGACGATTGGATTGGATTGGGTTGGGTTGATGGCAAGTGGCATCTTCCGACAAAAGTAGACCTCTTTCATCTTCAGCTCATTGTCTCTGTCCATCTCTTCTTTTCTTGGTTTCGATTTCGATTTAAAATAAAACCAGTATTCCCTTCGCAATTATTTCTGCTCACGAGACTAACATTGCATTTCATATTTTTCACGTTTTATGCGCTACCGATTCCAAATACCCCACGCGTTTGTGCAGGGCTACCGCTTAAAGATATTTATGTTTTGATTTTTTCCTTACAAAGCACACTATACACCTCATGCAAATGCGAAAATGTCGGGTATTTTTTCGTAAATTGGCAACATAAGGTTTATATAAAAACTATAATTGCGAATAAGTCCATACGATTTTATTTAATTTGAAATAATTTTGGATAATCGGATTAAATTTTAGTTTTGATTAGTGAAAAAGTAGTCTCATTATTTTATTAGCGTCTATTTGCTGATCAAGTTAGTAAAAAATTTATCAATTTGTTTTCAAATATTATTTTCACTTTATTACAAGATAAAAAAATAAGTTAAAGTTAAAATAATAATATTATTATTTTTTTTAAAAAAAAATTTATTTGATTAAATTTTATGTATTCAGCCGTTAGTCCGACTAGTCCGTCACTGTATCTGAAATCAAACGGGGTCTAATATGTTTACATTTTTTTCTTTTTCTCTAAAAAAAGAAAAAAGAAAAAAATTATGTACCAAAACTCTTATTCCTCCATTTTGTCGGCTTCCGTCCGGACTCCTCCAGCCCAATCTCGACCGTCCGTTTCCCACCACGGGTTCCACGACGAGCGCATCGAAAGAAAATCAGGAAGTTGCGAGCCGTCCCATCGCAGCAACTGCATTCCCTGTGGCGGGGCCCTCAACGATTGGACCGTCGGATTTGCCTTCGGGTCTCTGCGGGGCCCACTCGGCAGGGCGATTTCGTCTTTTGCACGGATCGAGACAAAAGCCCATCTGAGCGGCCGGTCGGGAATAAACGAGGTTGCCTCCAGCCCCTGTCGCTGTCGGGCTGGGGCCCACATTTGCAGGCGAAGGACGTATTGAAACGTGGCGCAAGGCGCGGACGGGCCCATGATGGAAGTGGGCCCCGCCGCAGGGAGGCATTAAAAGCCACGCTGTAAAAATACGTCAGGTCGGATGCAGGCGATGCGTTCACGGCAGCACGCGGGTGACGTAAGGTTGTTCTTTCGCGGTTCGGTTAAAATTACGGTAGGAACGGATTAAACACCCTACAATTGTCAGAATCGTGCGAGCCAGTATATGAAATTAAAAAATTATGGGTCAAATGTAATTATGCGACTTTTATGGGGCCGTATCAAATAAAAATCCCAATTTTAAGAACTTAAAATTACCATACTTGAACCTTCAGGAGCATGCGAAAATCACGAACCGCGTGCAGTAAATCATATGAAATGGAAACTATAATCTTCTATTTATAAACAAGCTCCTAATTTTAAGCCGATTTATGCCGAACAGCTTACTACTTTAAACCCCTAGAAACGCGTTTCCCGTTGTATCCGTTTCTCGACATGGATAGATGTATGTATGCTTTAATCTCATGACATGTATTTGATACCACGTACTCCCTACTTCACATCCTGTGAGCATATCCTACTCTCACCGCCCGGTGGCCGTACCGGCAGCAGCGGCAGCCAGGTTCCTCTGTTGAGGCCGCCAAGCCAAGCCAAGCCAAGCCCTATTAGGGCGGGATCTTTTTTGTCACTAAGCCCTCTAACAGAATAAATAACTAAATAGATAAATGTCTACAGACAGAGAGCCAATCGCTTTCGCTGTCATATCTGAGCCCTGGGTTTCGAGCCCATTCCTGCGCGTGCTGCCGCTTGCTCTTCTTCTTTTTTTTTTTTCAAATTTTTTCTTAATTTAATTTAGCTTATTTCGGATGTAATTTTTCTGAAAAAGATTCGCTTTTTGCGCGAATCACGAGAATTAATGTAGCAGCAGGATTCGGGTCTGCGGCCGCTGATGTATTCGGATACGCGCGATTGATCCCGGTGTTTTATGATACCAACGGTGCCGATTTGACTGGTCGGGAGGCGGGCACGCGGGTTTTCTTGTAGGACGTGAGCTTATAGACTTATAGTGTTCATCAGAATTGGGATCTGAAAAATGTGAAAAAAAAGGGTGAAATTCTGTAACTCTCAAAAACCTAACACAATTTTTTGAAAGAAATATCTTAATATTAATTTCCCTGATCATTCGTCTGAATTTAGACAAAATCAATATAAAGAAATAGAAGGATAACTATTTTAAAATTAATAATTTCAAATACGAACTAATGAAAAACAAAATCTAATGACAGATATCAATGTGTAAAACTTTTCAAACCGTATAGATATATTTTTAGTTTTCTATAAAAAAATACAGTCAAAATTTTATTTTAGCTTTTGAGCTTTTAAACAAATAATCACATGTGTTATTGTAAATTTATAAAAAATTACTTATTTTATTATTATTAGTAAAAATTCACTTGTCTTGTACTATAAGTTTACAAACAATCACCTTGATTAAAATATTAAAAAAATATTTTATTTGAATTTAATTTTATCAATTAAATTAATATAATATATTAAATTATTTTATTCAGTTCTATTTTGAATAATTAGTTCCTAATTATTAAGCAGATTTGATAAAAATTAGATTTTTAATTTTTAATTTCATAAATTCGAACAACTGATCTTTCATAAAAATTAAAATAAGATCACTTTTTTATATTAATTTAATTATTATTTATATTAAAATTAAATGACAATAATTTAGACTTATTTAATTAGTAAAATCGAATTAAAATAGAATGTTTTTTAAGTATTTTAATTGAAGTGATTTTTTATAAATTTATAATATAATACGAGTAATTTTTTACTAATAGTAATAAGATAGATAATTTTTTATAAATTCATAATAAAATAGACGATTCTTTACTTAAAACTCTTAATTTTTTTAATAATTATCTCGTGTTTTCCGTGACTATTATAAATGTCCTACAACCTTTAACCGACCTGGTTGCAGATTAATCTCATATTAAAAAAAAATTAAGCAACTTGTTGATATTTTTTGTGCACTGGGAAGATAAGAAGAAAATCGCCACGGATGCCATTAACAAGATTTTTAACGGCTCCTCTACGGTTGAGGTGGTGAGTCTGCGATCTTCTACCAAACAGAGTTGGTGAATAGGCTTCCGACCTCCAAAGAAAGCTGGCGCAGGGTTAGTTCCAGTTATTTTTTGTCATTTATATTAATATCATACAACAGCCCTGCTGGACAATTCTCAATTGATGCACCACCGCTTGGAAGATCAAACAACAACAAATTGCATTTGCCAAGAAAAAAATTATACAACAGACAATCCATTGCTGAAGCTAATGCTTTTTGAACAACCTGTTCCAGCAATCAGCATAATGCACCAACTTCAGTAAATGTTTATTGAAATAATTTTTTGTACATAAATCTAACTTACAAAATGTTGAGCATCTTCACTTATAAATATGATTGGGAACCAGCATTTTACACAATAACAGAAGAGTAATTATGGGGCTGATGGTTATGTAATTTCACAACAGGTTACTTCAAAATATTTATCTCCAACAGTAAGATTCTTCAGGCTGCATGCTGCAATAAGGGACAAAGAGGCAATCAATGATTTCACTATTGTAGGTTGCGACTCCAAAGAACAAAACACGTGAAATTATTGAAGAACAAAGGAACTCACCAGTAATGCTTTGGCAGATCGATCTTTTGGATGGTGAAACCTACATGATGATTTAAATTTACAAGATCCTGTTTTCATGAAATATTGACAGTCTGGTTGGCCAGGTCTTTCAGGATATTGATCAGTATTATATGCCTGGTGTACAAAGCCAGGCGTCTTGCTTTTGTGGTAATTGATGTTTAGAGATGAATGTTGTAGAACTAAATCCAGTGGCGGTGGATAAAAAGGATTTACTGGTGCCTGTAAAAACAAAATTCATAATGTCAGCATGTATCTATGATGTAATTTGACCATAAACACAAATAGGTATTGGAGGTGGGACAACAACAAATGTATCATCAGTAGAGGCCATAAGTGAAAATATGCATTGATAGATATATCTCCGGATTAGGCAATCAAGTCTGACAGGTGGTAATTGAAGAAAAAACCTTGAACTTCTAAAAAATCACGCGGCACATTTAATGGCATGTTAAGTTTTAGTTTAGAGATGGTTTAGATGAAAGCTTGTACGTAAAGAATTTTATCTAGGATGAATGACATAAAAGCCACAGTGAAGGGCATAGGAAAGTAGTGCTTTAGAAAGATCAGCAAGTAGAATTTGTTCGAGATTAAAAGCTTGAAATTACGAGATCAACTACATCAAATCATTTGACCGTTGTGATTGCACTACCAGCAGACGAAATACATGGCAAGCTTCACAGTGACATGAACAGCAAACAAAATCTTGCTAGAACGCCTAAATCTGGAACAGCAATGACAGCATTCATGTTGCACTCAAAGGTACTGCACAAGGTGTTAAACTTTCTTCTGAAAATACAATTGACACTGCTCACCTGATACCCAGTCCATTCTAGAGCCGGAGGCAGTCCTTGAGGAGGTAAAAATATCCCAGGGACAAAAGGTGGCAGTGCATTAAAAAACGGAACTGGCTCACTCGGGGTCATATGCAAGGGCCAAGAAGAAGTTGAAGGAGGGAGTTGTGACACTCCTGAAGAATGTCCTTTAGTATACCGTGAAGGCAGGTTTCCCCCAATCTCAGAAATAGTAGGATCAGGATGATGAAACCTGCAGTTGCTAGCATATTTACATCCACCAGTACGCATGTAATAGGGGCACTCTTTCTCCCCCTGCAATCAAAAGAAGCATCAATGAGAAGTTCAAATTCCAATATGAAATGTAATAAATGTATAGCTACTTCTTCTACAAAATAATAGCATATTCTGAATATATTTTCGATACAATATCAGATATTTGTAACAGATTTAAACTAGTGGCAGGGATGAACTTGGTCTGGATTGAAGACAACTAAGAGCATTTTTTAATTGATTACAATATCAGCATTTTTGGGAGAGCTACTACCAATCTAAAAGAAACTGGTAAGGTAAAAAATATGATGTCTCATTGTTTGAATTCATTAAAATCATGTTGTATCATATCACTAAGTCCAGGTTCTAACCAAAACACAAATGCAAAATAGAAGGCAATATTTTGACTAATTAGTTTTTAAACTTATTTATTCCCATGCCATTTGAACTCTTTTCCTCTGTGGTAAAAATGTGCTCTAACTTTGCCATACTGTCAGATATGCATGTGCACACATATGGAGAGAGACAGAGATGCAAAACCTTCTCTACAAAACAAGGAAAATAAAGAGTTGATAACTCTTCACAAGGAATTTGATAACTTCTAAAATGAGAAGTAAACAACTAAAAATAGAGAAAAGATACAACTTTTCAAACCCAAAAGCATAATAAAGGAAGTTAGAAACATGAAGAAAATGGCAAAAATGCATTTCCTCAAAGCAATAAAAGTTTTGCAGGATAAATCCAGTTTGTGAAACAAACTCCTATTTTAAAGTCTATATGGCATGAGCAAGCAATCCCTTCTTAGAAAACATTTTAAAATAGAACTTTATGAGTATACTACTTGTAATTTATGTTGCCATAGAAAACAAGAAGGTGTGAATCATGATCAGCAGCAACAATTTGAAAGTCCAAAATCAAATGTGCAGTCCATGGATAATATTTTAGATGATAAATAAAACAAAACCAGTCTCACAAACTCTTAGTCAAATAACTTATGATGCCATAACCAATGATAGGTTTGGTGTTAATAGGGTTCAAGGCTCCAACTCTTTAATGATTAATGACTCCCAGTATAAAAAAGAGTGTAGTTTGTGTCTCGTTTTCATTCTCTCAATTATACCTCGCTTTTACTGTTTTACAAATTAATTCTCAAGTTGAAATAAGCTCATTTAAAATAGTAAATTTCAATGCATAGTTTGTGCTGATTTATTAATAGTTTTCAGAAAAATAAAGGAAGATCACAAACTCACAGGTCGCATTGGAAGGCCTAAAAAGTTAAGCTCCACCGGGTCTTCTTTATTCATTTCATCGTCATGCACAAACTTGCATTCTTGTCCAAACTTGCAACCTCCCGGCATCAAGTAAAACTGCACAAATCCATCACCATTGTCATGGATCTAGGCATAATAAAACTGATAAAACCAAAAAGGGATACACCTAAAGACAAACTAGTACAGAAAAGGGAAAATGTGTAAAACCACATTAACTTAGACACATCAAATTCGAACAACTGAAGTGTTGGCAAAATATTTCCTAACCTCAAGGCTCTTCAGAGTGGAAAAATATTACCAATTCACAGAACAAACTAGAAATGATGATGGTCTAAGCCACTTGTATTCTTCAATGATAACAAAAGCAACTTCCCTCAATATCTACACATGCATTCTCAAACAGCATTATAGAAACATGCATATGTCTAACCTACAACAAGATTAACATCGACAAGTCATAAGAGCTTACGATAAAAAAGAAGATTCGATGTTTTACAGTTCTGTCCTTGCTAGAATCATGATAGCATAAGGTCAGTAGCAGTCCATATCTCTGAATCGGAAAGACTATCTTCAAGCCAAGATGTTTAATTCTCCTATTTTGATTTACCACAAAATATTTCGTTCCTTGAATTCAACATAACCATTATATTCACTATATCACTTGCATGTTATGAATGCCTGTGAAATCTTTATGAAAATAGAGCTCAGTTGGGATACATGTTGAACAATGGAAAATGGTGGAAGAACTGTAAATGGGGAGGGAGGGTTTTTGGTTTTGCATAGTACTAGGGTAGGAAAATGCTCCTTTCAGGGCCTTTTTAGAACCAAAAACTCTGAAGAATCAACTTTCTTTCTTTTTTTATTCAACTGATCAGTGTAGTTAGTACCACAATTTTATAGCATAGAACTCCCTTATTGTACAGTTGTAAAAGACTGCCCAATAATCTAGACTTCTATTGACAGAATCTTATGATAACCAACTAGTCACAACACATGAAGGAACAGAGCTGATAGGCAAGCAAAACTATCGCAATATCAAACATAAATAGGTAGAAAACAATGGAACACAAAATCCTCCTTTTAAATGCAGGACTCACAAGCAGATTTTTTCCATTATAAACTGTAAAATAATATGTGAGAGCTAGTTAGATGAAGAAATTTTAACCTTGCATTTTGCCTGCCCAACTTTATCTGGTAGAGTTTTCTTTTCTGTTCCTTTTTCCTTTTCCTTGACAATCTTTCACAGGAATTTAGAAACATAATCAAGAAAAGAGAGAGGCACATATTATAAAAGCATATGAAATTCGAGATTGAATGGGTAAAAATAGGTTAATAAAAAAAGCGAATGGATGTTTGGATTTCAGATTCATACTTTATACAGAAGCGAATGGAAAGAAATCTGAGGTTTCATGAGAAAATAAATTTCCACAGCTGTGCTTTTACAAATCTAAACATTCCATAATAGGTTGCAAAGTTACCAATTTGTAAGATGTAAAATTTCCCACCCACCAAGCACCTTCACTACCATCTCAACCCTTAAGACTGGATTTCTAGTAACGGAACCCATCAAATAAGTGTATTGTTTTAAAGCTTCCTATATAAAAAAAATTTGGAAGTTTAGAATCTCTAAAGTACAAAAAAGGTTGAGATGTCAAATATAAAATAGTAGAAAATTACTGACTACAGAATCCCATTTTTCCCAAAAATCAGAAGTAGCAGCAGAATTCATTAGCAAAATTCTGCATTATAAATGAGAAATGAATCCCTATAAAAATCAACTGTATCCGGATAAAACATTCTGACCTTGCTATTCTCCTGTTCTACTTTCTCTGCAAGAGTTTCCTTGTCAGTTTCACTTTCCTTCTCTCTGACATTCTTTCCAAGACATTTAAAACAAAATCAAGCAGGACATTTGATATAGAAATCTATGAAATGAATGATAGAATTGGCAAAAGAATAACAAACCTTTCCAGACAAAGAAAAGTAGTTATACAATATGTTAATTAGGTAATTGAAAAAAATAAGTAAAACAATACAAACTTCAGAAAAAATAATGGGAATATAAACTACATCTCTCATTGATATTATCAATAAAAGCTGAATATTCCTGTTCCTGGAAAAATTGCAATTACAAATAACAAACAAGCAATTGAAAATCAACCTATTTATTGGTGAAGTTCCTTTTCCCTCTCTGTCACCTTCATCAGAAATAAAAGCAACACTTGGTAGAAAGAACGGAAATGTTGATAACATCATACTTTCACAATCTTGTTGTACAAAGGTTATGTGTGAAAGCAATGGATAAGAAAACAGTGAAGTTACATCCTTATAGTTGATGGGCAGTAGGAATGCAAAGAAAAACTCCAAAAGTAAGCTAAATTTTTCTCAATACCTTCAGTTTGCAAAAACTATAAAATGCAAAAGTAAGCCAGCAAATGGAAAAGTGAAATTGCTGCACCAATGCAATTTGAAATCAGAAACAAGAACAAATGCAATCCCCACAATAGAATAGGACTTCTGCATATATAACCCATGCAAAACCTTGCATAGATGCCTCTCAAAAGTTGATGTCTTGATTAAAGCCCATGTGAACCTCATACATTTTTTGTGGACAAGCCTGTGGTCACTCGCCACTAACTGTTGTCCAAAATTATTACATAAACTAGTTAACTCCATAGGTTCTTTTAACTGTGTGTGTTGAAGCACCAAACTAGCCATATAATTGACCAGTATTTAGGCAAAAAACAAAGAAGCTCTTTTTAATGTTTTGGTGGTAAAGGCGCAAAAAAGACTTTCTTTTTGCAAATGTCTCTGTGAAATCTTTGTTGTTGCAGATAACTGTTGAATGTTTGCACGCATCTTCCTATATTTGTAAAATGTATTGCAGAACCTCCCCAAAGTCATCATCCATTCGATTAGACATCTAAAATTCTCATTTGATTTTCAACTTCCTAAAATCTACTTTCTTTATTCTTAAGATGTATGAAAAATGAAATTACATTTTGTTTTTCATTTACCTTCCCTCCAGCCTTCCATATGCCATCACCTAACTTAACTTGCCCCAATTGTTTCTTTCTTTGGCACTAAATCTATCATCACAAGCACCATTAGCTAGGAAAATGATTGCATAAACCCTAAGAAAATTCCTTCATTGTTCATCATTCACTATCGTTGTCAAACTTATTCCCAAATGCGGATATAAAACCTACGAAGAAAACTCACTTGATAAAAGGAAAAGAATGAACTATGAAATAGAAGTACTATACGCCACATTCACTCCGATACACAGCATCCATTGGGAAAACACAAAGGATTAGACAAAAACTAGTAAGCTAAAAATATTAATCTTAATTCTGATACCATCCTTCCATGGCTTATGAGAATATTACCAATTTCTTAGTTTGCATATATGGGAGCAGATTACCTTGCAAACCCAGCCAATAAAAAAATTTATGAACTACTTCCTGCAAGCCATGTGTCCATAAAATGCATCCCATGAGATAGTGTTTATGTTTGAAGCCATTTCAATATGAAATCAAAGTAAAAAATTTGAATCCACTTCAAACCATTTTGGATTAGTTAGATTCAAAACCATTTGGAGATACTCTTTTAAAATATTTTTCCTGGTTTCATGAGCTAATCCAAATCACACACAAAAAAAAAAGGGAAAATGCAACCATGGTAAACAAGCAAATAAGCCAAATATATGTCAGAAATCCATCAAATAAGCACATATCGAGATACTAGTTTTAGCAAACAAAGAGATAAGAAACCAAACCCACCCGCTTGTTCTCTGACGAGTCCTTCGGCTTCCCCTGCAAATACACCCCCAAATCAATCCCAAAACCCTAACAAATCAAACAAAACAGGAACCAAAAACTAAATTCTAACTACCAGATTCTTCTTCCTCCTCCCTGGATGATTGAACCTGCAATTGGATCCAAACCGACAAGCCCCAGTTTTCAGATAGTAAGTGCAATCGGGCTTGTCGAGCCTCGCAGGGTACCGAAACCTCTTGCCCTTGCCCTTGCCCTCCTTCGCTTTCCCTGGATCCTCCCCGTTTTCCTCTTCCTCCTCGACCTCGTCGTCGGGACTCCCATTGTCCTCCTCCGACCCGGTGTGCTCTTCCTCACGGGCCTCCTCCGGCTCGTCCCGGGGCGTCTCCTCTAGGGTTAGGGTTTCGAGCCCATTGTTTATGGGCTCGAGAGAGAAGCACGGGGAAGGAGATGGCGACGAGGAGGAGGAGGGCTCCGGCTCAGCGTCCGCCATTGTTCTGAGCTGGGGCTTCTCCTTGTGCCCAGCTGACTTCCAACACTGAGAGTCAAATCGAGGAGAGCTCGACGAGTTACGGACAAAAGTTGAGCTTTTTTCATGTTCCTCCCTGAAATCTTCCATTTCTGCATTCGCTAAGACATTTTTTGTATGTGACTCCCTCCTGAAATGTTAGAAACTTGTATTCTACGCTTTAAGTGTTTTCCTCTTTAAAATTTTTGAGGATATGTTACTACAAAAAAACTAAATTAGCACGTATATCCTTCTAAAATTTTAATTATATTTATATTTTTCTAAAATTTCTTTTTTATACACATATCACTAAAATTAAAATAATATTTATTTTTCTGAAGTATAAAATGATCAAAATAAATTTGCATGGTTTTAATTTTTATTATATGAAAAATAATTTTTAATAATTTTATGATATTTTTATTAGAAAAACGAACGTTAATTTGATCTGAAGAGTACACGTGTGTATAGTCTAATCCATTAAAATTTAAATTATTACGCCTATAATTAACAAATTTCATTAGGTTAAATTTTAAAATGTATTTTGTCAAACATGTTAGTCGATTCGTGTTAAGATATGATCCAAATCATTCTATAAAATTAATTAAATTGCTGTTTATGTCATAACTTATGCGCTAATAAAATAGCCAAAATATTGTTGATCAATATTGACATGATTGTAATTTATGGTAGAAATTTCTCTCATTTATATGATTGCAAACCAAGATCCATCAATTTAGATGAATCTGCATGAATGATTTATATGTTTCTATTGGATTTTGAGTATCAAATTATATATATGCATTGTGCTTGTTTGGTTTGAGAGTAAACTCCCAGTTTTAGCCAAAATTTTTCAAAATATATTTTTTAAAATTTGATTGGCTAATTAGATTAATTTTTAATTATATTTCAAACATTATTATAAAGATTTTTTATACACATTATTTACTAAATATTATTCTTTTAATTCGACTAATTAGTTATATTATTTTAATTTGGCTAAAATTTTGTATGACTAGTGGAAATCATTTTAAACCAAATGCTCATTGATTTTTATATTTTTCATGCTTGACATGTGACAACAATACATCTGACACGATTCGGCTCAATGGCATACGTCGAAGAATTGTTTTTATGTCATGCAGTAGATTGAAGCCCTTGGGTACATCAAGGGCCACCATCCATTGCCAACGTATGCCAACGCCTAATGAATGCAAACAAAACTCAATTTTAGTTTATAAATTATTTACACATCTGATGTATTTTATTATTCGCTTTTTACGAATTATATTATTCACAAATTATACAATAATAAAAATAATATATAAAAAGAGATAAGATATTTATTTAAAATCCAAGTACATTTATGAAACGTGAGAATTTTACCTTTTTTTCTCCTTAATCAAATTATTCACTAAATCTTAGTGACACCTTTATTTTTTTAAAAAATATTCAATAGACCACTATAATATACCGTCAAAAAAAAAACACAAAAGAGCCGACACTCTTGTTCTTTTTTATTATTTTTATTTTTTCTATTCATCTATCTCTATTATTAAAATTTTTATAAATTTTTATTAAGTCATAATTTTATTCTAATTATAATTTTTAATATTATATAATAGGTATTTAAAATTAAACACCAATTTAAATTTAACTTTGAATTCTCACTCTAACACAAACTTATGATATGAGTTTAAAATATCCAAACTCAACACTCTAGTATGCAATCTATTAATTTCTAACAAATTTTTTTAGATTCAGATTAATAACTAACTAGGATTCATGTCACAATTTCCATCCAATTGTTGCCAAACATAATTGCAAAAATATAGAGCGATGAATACATAGCCCTTTCTCATTCTAATTTTCTCAACTTTGTGGGTGTAAAAGCAAAAAATCCCTGCCCAGGGACGTATGCAAAATTATAAAGATTTAAGGGTTGGTATACAATAACCAAATATCTCAGGGGAAGCATTTGCGAAGAGAACTTTCTCTCTCTCGCAGGGAGGGCGAGGTTTGGAGCAGTAAGAGGGAGAGATGGGCGATGAGAAGGAAGCGATCCAAGCGGCTTCGGATGAGGTTTCCCGCCATTTGAAGACTCTGATCGATGCCAAAGACCTCGATTCCATCACGCAGCTCCAGCATCTCATGTACGCCATTCGTTTTTGTCGATCTCCGAACTTTTTTGTGTTTTAGTTTCAATTCGCGCGTTTTTGTTCGAACTGGGGTTTGATTTCGATTTTGATGCAATACTGGTTGTTCCCGATGCTAATTTGCAGTTCTGTGAAGGATTTAACAACTCATTAATCTTCGATGGTGATTCAGAAGAAGACATAAAAGGCAAAAGATAGTTTTGGGATATTTTGAAGAAGCGAGTTATGATATTAGTTTATAATTCTGGGTAAATGTAGGCATAAATAGAGAAATATGGGATCTTATGGTAGGGGAAATGTGATTGAAGATGTATAAGTTGGTGATTTGATAATGTAAAACAAGAGGGAAACTCTAAATTTTAGTGACATCATGTCTTGAACTTGTTTAAGAAGGAATAATTTGATAATGTAAAACAAGAGGGAGACTCTAACTTTTAGTGACATCTAGAATCAAATTATTGCTTCTTAAACAAGTTCAAGACATGTTAGGTTAATGTTGAAAGAAAAGTTATTCCAATTTGCATTTATGTAAATTGCAACTTACAATCTCGTGAAGTGAGGATATTGATAGATCTGACGCTGACAGAAACATAAATGTGTAAATTCTAGGTTAAATGGATCTATTTTGCAAATGGACTATATTTAGATATTTTTGGTTCATGGTGCAGCAAAAAGAAAAGTTCATGGTACCTAAAGTAAGATTAGGTGCCGGTAGGGAATGCAACATCATAAATGGATATATTATGCTAATGAAAAGAGTTAAGTACCAAATTCATACTGGTGTCATGACTAAGATGGAGCAAAAGGGTCAAATGTTAGAAACATGATAAAATAGGAAATATGTTTTCACAAAATTGTTGGAGATGATAAAAAAGTAAACTACAAATTATTTAGAGGATTAAAAATATATATAAAGCATCAAAAACACAAAAGGAAAATGCATGGTGTCATGACTAAGATGTTACGGGTAACCCCCGCCCGTAACATCTTCGTCATCCACCTTTTTAAGACCCTTACAGAAAACCTCGTTATGATTGCTCCTTATGTAGTTTATCTTTTTTATTTCCATTTCACCTTTGTTCCTGCCATTCTGTATTTCATCGGCATGTTCATCCTTGATCCTTGGAGGTTTTGGGGTCCATCTTGCAAAATCACCATCATTGGTTCATCATTATCTCATGGACCAATACTTTTATCAGTTCTGAGCTAGGAGTAACCTAGTAAAATTGGTGGGAACTATTTATGTTTAGATCAGAGGATTTCTTGTCAAGTTATGATGAAATTATTTTCCTATGTTTCATAATAGAATGTTCCATAGTTTTTGAAGTAGAAGTTTATCGTGAATAATACCTTAAAACAGCTTATTTACGTATGACATTTTCACGTTTGGCTATTTGATTATGCAACCTGTTCTATATTCATTTTGCATTTAGCACCTTGTATATCTATAGTGTCAATATTTATAGTCATAGGTGAATAACCCATTGCAATTTCCTTAACTGCTAGGATAAATCACTTTGCTCTTTCTTCTTCCAAATTCTGTGTTTATTTTTTTATTTTCTTATCTAGATTCAAATTGTGAAGTAGTGACCAAATTCATTGCATATGATGATGAGAGATAAAAAAGACGGTACCAGTTGTGATTCCATATTATCCTCTATTATTTCAACTTTTTATCACAAGTTGGTCATGTTGGAGTTGAGCCTTTGTTTGGGTGCATTCTAGAAAATTGACTATATAGAGAGGTAAAAACATCTTCAAGCTAGCTTAAATAACAAAAGTACAGAGATGACAACCAGAGGAATAATATTTAAGGGCCTGCAATGGGAGATAGGAAATTGTGAGTGAATCAATTGTCAGTCAACAGGTTTGAAATTGAAGTCTTGGTTGAAGCCTCATGCAGTGTTGCCCCTGAGAGTGGGTGAAATCAAAGGAAACCAAATGTCCCAACATTGATTTTCCTTTGATCACTACAAGTGACATGTCTTTTGTTTGCAAGATGGTCGTGTAATAATGTATTGTCTATATGTGGAGTACATGGAAGTCGGTGTTTGTCTGTAGAAAGGAGGTTGGAATTTATACTTAACAAGCATTGAAACTACGAGGACTAAATTTATGATCGTCTTTCATGTTATGCAATGGATGTATTCTGGACATTCTCAAGTCTACTTGATATTATGTGTTGAACTGAAGAACTGCAGATATATAATATTACCAGTGCCTGCATCTCCTATCGTACAATTATTAACAAATATTACCAATGACAGTTGTGTATTATAAATAACTTTGCATGACACCAATCTCGTGTGCTCATTAAGAGCAGTCCAAATTGGAACAATCTGACATGCACCTTGGTGAACTTTTACTACATCTCTTTAAACTTGGCAATTTAGCTAATCTTTTCTTGTGTGGCTTCTTATGCTTCCATTCGGACTTTTATCATCTGTCTTCTAACTGATGTTATTTTGTTTTTAGATTGCTAAATGTTCGTTATTTCAGAATTGTGATCAACTTTACCAATTGGAAGATATACTAATTTTTTATGCCCAATAAGTGCAATTTTTTTTTTTCTGATGACCAATATCTTTTTTTTTGTCATTGATATTTTTCTCAATTTTGGGATGCCCTGGTTACTTGATTAGTCTATTAGAACCATTTGGCTTATGCTTGCAACTTCTAAATGCAGATTTGGAAGACTGCAAGACAGCAATGCTGTATTGACACATTTTAATGATTTTTCTGAGAGGTGCTTTGCTGATGTGTCTGGTGATTTTACCAAAAATACACGACTCTTGAAGTCAATGAAGTCAGATCTAGACCACATTTTTATGAAGCTGAGGTAGGCAATGTTTGGTTGGTCAGACTAAAATCTTCAATGATTGTGAATTATTTTCGTACTGCCAATACACAACTCTTGAAGTCAATAAAGACCTAGACCACATTTTTATGAAACTGAGGTAGGCAACTGTTTAATTGGTCAGACCAGGTCTGGTAATCTTCAATGATTGCCAATTCATTTGCATTTTAACTAGCAGACTGCCATATTGCATTTTCATTGTTCTCTCTTGAAATCTCAGTGGCCTTAGTGCAGCTATTTTTTTGCTTTTTTTTTTTTTAACATGTGATTAAAATTGCCGCTATTACAATGAGCCGTTGACGTTTTAGTACCCTTCTCTAAAAAATCTTGAGTTTAAATCCCTCTGTTTTGATGGAAGATCTTTCAGATATTTGAAAAATGCAATTGTATGTTTTGAATTCAAGGAGGATGCCTGTAGTTGCATATCAACCATGGGATGTATAGAGATAGAGAGAATGTCTTCTTTGGTTGGTCTAACCCATCTATAATTAGCTTTAATCCTCTATTTCTGCAGCACAACATTATTGTTTTTTCCGAAAGAAATTAAAATTTCGAGGGGTCTTATGTAATATTGGCATGTTATGTGCAAGTAAACTTATGGATATCCAGATTCCCTTCTATTGTTTTCTGATGGAAGATCCTGATTTTCTGAGAAGGAAAATTAATTTTTCTTGTGATCTGTCTATGCTGTTTGCAGAAGCATGAAGGCAAAGCTCATGGCAACATATCCCGATGCTTTTCCAGATGGTTCAGAAACTGATATACTAGACCAAAGACCTGACCTTGAGAGGCCTCTGCAATAATTTTTGTATCATCTCCATAGCAATTAAGTTGAATAGTACAGGATTGTTAGCTTGAAAAGAAGATATAAATCTTGGATTTGGAGTGTTATCCATTTCTTCTCTTGCCTGTGACTTGCATTGCACTGACTACTGAAGGTATAATTTATACTTCCACCTGTCTGAATTGGCTAACACTTGCATACTTCGATAAAATTTGGTGCTTTTAACACTCAAAGATTTGTAATATCTTGCTTACAAATACTAAACAGGGGTAATTTCGGGCCATTCATTGTCTACTACAACCAATGACAGCTACATGTTGCAGGTGATGAGCATAGATTAGAAAGAAAATCAATGACAAAGATTCACCAAAAGTTGGGCAAAAAGGTAGTTATTAGTGGTTTCCTCTACAATGTAGGCTTTGCTTATTAGAGTAGGATTTGGAGGAAGATAAATTATCTTTGAGAATTAATGACAAAATCAATACTCATTCTTGGGTTTCTGCGGTGATGAACAGAAAACTCATGCCTTGATCTGACCCAAACTCTTTTGACTTGGATGGAAATACTTCTCTGTAATTTGAATGGCTTTGGATTTGGATTGAAAAGTTTAGCTTTATTACTATCTCCTCCGCCAAATATCTCAACCGAAGAACAACACATCTGACCCAAATTGTCTTACATGTCCCAGTACAAACACAAACAGTTCAAACTCCCCACAAATTTTTCTTTGCTATCTCTTAGGCATTTTGATTGCCAGAATCAACATAATACAGCATTTAATATTTGGAGCATGGAGAAAAAAGAATTAATAGTCTAATGTATTTTCCTCCTTTATCAACAATACAATACAGAACGTACAAATCCGAAATGGTTGCAAGAGATCTGATGAAACTGATGTCATTTCATAGTCCTCAAAATAAAATGAATGAAAAAACACATTCTTATACCCAGCAGCCTCCATAGTTCATATCATGAACATTGTCCAATTCTTCAACTGGAGTGCAAAACAACCATCAGAATTGTTCGAAAACAGATCCTCTATCTTCAGTTTCATTTCCTGAACATCAATATAAGAACAGGACCAATTGGCCTGTTCAATATCTCAAACTTGCTTGTAACCCAATGTTCAGTTGGCAAGCTAGATGCGAACGATTGGACGGTTTCCAGCTCCTCTCTGTAGTACAAAAATGAAATAGCAAAAAAAAAAAAAAAAAAAAAAAGATAATATAAATTATTGTAAGCTCTTTTTTTTCCAATAAGCAGGTCTTTGTGTACAGTCCCATAAGATAACCAAATGGGAAATTTTATTTGTGAAGTTTCTTACATATCACCCATGTAACTTTTCTTGTATAATATTATCCCTATAAGTTGATATAATTATATCTGACCAGACCTTCGTACATTTAAATAGTTATATATAAACTCTTGGAATTTAACTTCCGTACCAAAAAAAGACCTAGCTAGAAAGTGTTTGATTTTGACTAAATTGTTACAAGAATATTCCATTAGAACTATTTTAGAATATTCTCCATGTTATTTTTTTTTCCCATTTGATTTTGTTTGACCACCCAACTACTATCTGTTTTGGACTTTAAAATACTAAATAAAACTTAATATAGTGTGACTGGTACCAACAACTACAATCTACGAGCTGCTATGTACCATAAATCAAG
The DNA here is from genome assembly GCA_005019695.1 of Trichopus zeylanicus subsp. travancoricus. Taxonomy (NCBI): domain Eukaryota; kingdom Viridiplantae; phylum Streptophyta; class Magnoliopsida; order Dioscoreales; family Dioscoreaceae; genus Trichopus; species Trichopus zeylanicus. The sequence continues at coordinate 29,214 of RXID01015311.1, read as the reverse complement.
GGTTTGAATGATCAAAATGCCTTCTTTTACATTGAAAAGTGGATGATGGTGAGGGATGTGGGCAGCAACGAGAATAGATGGATCATTATCAGAAAGAGGACATAAAAATGTCCTGGAATCCATATCAAATACAATACAATAAAGGGCACCTGTGTCATTCTATGCTTCTTGGTTCAGTTAACCAGGATATGAAATATAGTTGAATTAACCTTGAGATAGGGGGCTTAAATACAATAGCAGCTGTTTTACAAATCAATTACTATTGCAGATTGTTATATGCAATGATCAAATCCTAGGGAGTAATTGAGCAATTATACCAACTTAAAGGGATTCCATACTTCTATGAAAATCCCTTTAGTTTTGGGTCAACAACGAATGTACATAACCGATAAGGAATCCAATCTGATCAAAACAGAAACGAGCAAAAAAGAGAAAGAAATCCAAACACAATATCTTGTTCCACTTTTGAGATCTAAATATGTAATCTGCTATAAAGAGGGCAGAAACCCAAGATAACAAAATAAGCATTAATTCAATCTAACAACATAAATGAAAAAGAAGTGAAGAACAGGAAACCAGAAGACGCACCGCACCTTCCACCAGGATGTCCCACATAAACTACCAGGCTAATCAGCCCCCCAGGTCCCAACACTCTAGTTGCAGCTTGCAATGCCATTAATGTTGTTTTTGGTGTAGTTATAATTGTTCTGTCCCCTCCAGGAAGATATCCCAAGTTGAAGGCTATGAGCCTGGAAATTGTAGGCAAAACACCATGGACATGCTTAATTGCTTGCTCAAAACTTTATCCAATTGGTTTGACTAACTTCCACAAATCGAAAAAAAAGGTCTTTAAGCACAACGGAATCCATATATACCTTGCAAAAAATATGGGCACCTGCCACATAATTGCAGAAGTATATAGTTCACTTATTCAATCACGCATGCAATACCCTGAGGTGAATCTTGAATCTTCCCACTAGATGGTCAAATTTATAGATATCTGATGATTTCTGGAAAATATATTTGAACGGGACCTTTTTACATATACTTGTTTCCTATGTCCTCCAAAAATTTCTTATGCCGAGGACCATGATAACTATAGACATGCAATCTAGAAAAACTTAAATGCCAAAGAACATGAATTCAACAATGATGCATAGAATAAATTAGAGTGCAAGCCAACACACATTTGAAAAAATGGCTAAGATTAAATTTTGGGATGTCCATCAAATACGTGATACAGTCCCATTGGCTAGCAGTAGGTTTTGCTATTCAAATTATATTGTTGCTAAAATTTGATCACAATTTTATTGTAGCAGAGAAAGGGAGATCTCAAACTTCATATATGGATAATCAACACAGGGATGCAGCAACAAAAAGCTATTAAACATAATATAGAGATACATAGATATGAGAATGCAAGAAAATACCTAACATGAGTATCTTTTGGGATGATAGTCTCCATCTTGCTGTGACAAGTTGGAAAGAGCTTCACCAATTCTCTCTACATCAAAATTACACAAATCGATAAATGAACCATGGGCCTCTTGTGCAAATGATCTATCTGTCAGGTTGATGGTAACAAAACAGTTGAGGAGGCAGGAGAAAGCTGCTTCATGATGAGGCCATTATTCATTTGATATAAGAAATTCTACAATACCTCATCCTCTTCCACTGACTCTTTTAATAGCCAAGAAGTGCTCTCTATTGCAGAGTGTTGGATGTCCAACCCATAAACGCAGCCCCTGCCTGATCCATCTGCTACCATTCTGAGCAACGCTAATGTATCATGTCCATTACCACATGTAGCATCAACAACAATGTCTCCTTTGTGTACAATGCTTCTCCAAACTCTAATGAAGATACACAAGAACAAAATAAGTGTATATACTCGTAATTTTACTAGCATTGCTTCAGAAAATACCTTCTAGTCTCACACTGCTTCCTGCTTCCTAATGCTTCTGGGTTCCAACTTATTTGTTTGGGTTAACGTTTAATCACTGTGAAATGAACACTAAATGCAACAGCCGATTAAAAATGTACACAGATAACTACTTAATTTCACTACTTAGTCCACCTATCGCCTATATTCTTTCAAGAAAATTGCTTATCATCATTCAGAGAGATAAAATTTAACCTCTTTCATTAGCTTTGAACAAATCATTTAAATGATAAAGATATGCTGCGCTCTTAAATATTTAGGTAACAATAGCAGTTGACAAGCAAAGAAGAAGCAGCATTTTTTTGTGGTAAAATTTTCCAATTTAATTTCCAGTCCTACATTTTTCACTCTATAGTCCCTGCAGGCTACTGTTATGCCACATGGGAAAGCGAAGAGAATGAAGCAGATGATAATGACCAAAGCAATAACAAAACAAAGAGAAACAAAGGACATCAAATAGAAACATGCTTCACTTCGGTAATGGTTGCTTCCATTTTTTTCTTGTGTTTTGCACATCCTTATAACAGAAGGCAAATGCCGAGCAAAACATAAATACCATCCCAAACGAGAAACCAGAAATGAAACTCAAAAGTTTGCAAGAGACCTACAACTTATTTTCCCATTTGTCACTCCTCTTCAAGTCACAACCATGAGTCAAGAAGAAATTCAAGAAGGCAAACATGGCCACCATGCACTGTAAAAGCGAGCAATATACCTACAAGTGAGCTACTTCCGTTGCTTTCATTCTTCCAGTGACGAAACCGATGAGAGCTCCCTCTGCACCTAAAATTCACATCAACCAATCTCATCAAAATGCAAAATTTGGTGAGAATTACCTATCTCCGGACTCAAAAGGAACGAGCCACCAGGTCAATTACCAGAAATAGGAAAGGCCCGAGCTTTGGCCGCCGATGCTGCCGTGCTGGACGCTACGGCTGGTCTCCGAGTTCCACCTGCCAAAGTCGATGAGATCCTAGAGATGCCAAGTGGATTTCGTGGAAAGGAGGGATGTTTAAAGGAGGGTTGACAAATTAGGGTCAGGGTTTCCATGCTGCAGAGAGATGATAGCCTCAGTGACATCATCGCCATAGCTTCTTCCCCGAAGAAAGACGACGGTCGGACCCCAAGGTTTATCCATTTTTGCACCAAACCCCCTATATTACAAATTTTTACATTTTATTTTGATTTTGCGAGAGAAAGTATAAAATTGACTAATTTTACAGCTGTATAAACTAAAAAAACCGTTCGCCTAAATGTTCGCGTTAACAGCGGAAAGCGAAACGCAACCGGGGTGAGAAACGGGGTTAGGCTCCCGACGACAACCCTCTCTCTCCGCCGTCCGATCACGACCATCGCTTCATCTCCACCGTCCATTTCCTCCAAATCCCATCCAACGACTCTCGCCCTCCGCCCCCTAAACCCACTCCACCTCCCCCTCCTCTCTAGCCGGCTTCCGCCTCTGGGCAGCAGCCCTCGCCGCCTCCGCCGGCCCCAGCCTGGCCGCCGATTCCGGCCCATCAACCTCCCATCTCCTCCGCGCTCCCCTGGACGAGCTGTACCGGTTATGGAGGGAGCGGATCGAGGAGAGGCGGCCGTTCCAGTACGTTGTGGGAGGGGAGGATGGGAGGGATCTGGTGCTGGTGGTTAGGGAGGGGGTGCTTATCCCGCGGCGGGAGACGGAGATGGTCGTGGATTTGGTGAAGGGGGAGGAGGGGTTTGGAGAGGGGGTATGGGCGGATCTGGGGACGGGGAGCGGTGCGATTACTGTGGGGATTGGGAGGGAGCTGGGGGAGAAAGGTAGAGTCTTGGCCACGGATCTTAGCCCAGATGCAGTGGAGGTTGCTGGGATTGAAGGTTAGTTCTTCAGTTTTTTCAAGAAAGCTTCCTCCTTTTCCTTGAAAAGCCTTGTTTTAGTCAAGAGCTAGATAATGCAAAAGCCTAATTTGATCTGACACACTGTGGATTCAAGTCTAAAATCATGTTCCTATGGAAGTATTGTTTTTGAGGGATGATATCAGTGGTTTGGCTAAGATCCATATTAGATGGGGGAAAGAGAATTTTTGAGGGATTACGTGTGGTTATGAGACAATGGATTTCTTCTTTTTTTTTTTTCATAATAGAGCAAAATTTACGCATTTATTGGTGAATCTTCCAATGTTCTAATCCATATTAGATGTGGCTTTTTGTGATCTACTGTGACATATTGCATGTGATTTGGATTAAGTAATTGAAGTTTTATTATGATGCCCTGTCACCGCCTGCCATTAACCCTGCAGCAGGAGATGAGCTAACATATAAAATGTTTGAAGCACAAATAAAGTCCACTGATTATTTTCCCAAAATAAAACTTGACAAGATAACATCATAAATTAGTTCAATTTCTCAGACAAGTGGTTCTCACTGCATAACTCTCTCAGAAAATGGAAAGTGACATACTAATCCAAAAATAAGACATGTCACCTCCAAGAGAAATGTCATCTAAAGATGCCCCCGGTCCCCCTAGATTTGAATTCTGAACTTTAACTTGGAGGAAATAATGACCGTGCTGCAAAAAAACTACTGAGAAATTTTAGTCTTTCTCTGCAAGTAGATAAAGCCACAAAACCTTGTTATATCAAGGCTCAACCTCCAAAGCATCTGTCATCAAATCAAGTTCCTTTGAATTTGCAGGGATTACCTTGTTTCTTGGTGTTTGCTGGCTTTTGAGCATAGGAGGGTTTGGCTTGGAGTGGTAGAACAATGATGACTCCTGGTGATGAGGTTCACAAAACTAGTTGAGAAGAGGGTGGAACTTAGCAATTAATAGTTTTAAGAAGCTAGGGCTTGTAAAAGATTGAGATTGTCATCAAGTAGTAAAGAAACAAGCTGACTCAAAAAAATAAAAATTAGCTTGGTTTGAACATATTGTTGGACTGAACCCGGATATTGTGTTCCTGATATTTGAACTGGACAGCTGCCCTAAAAGATCTCTATAAATGAATTGAGGCCAAGCTGGTCCTGCCTTGTTACAAGCCTGACCTAGTTGGGCTCCTAATTTCATACCTATTAGAAGCAGGCCATATTCTGTCAGGAAAGTTATTTCTATTTCTTTGGCAAAATAGTTGGAGATAACCCAGTTGCTGGTTAAGCGAGGTTCAATAAGAAGGGAACTATTTAGCATGAAGTAAAGATTTGAATCCAATAACAGAAGAAAATTATTTGTACTGATCAATTCTTTTTAATTAAGGAAATGAAACATATTTAGCATGCTATTTTTAGCGCATCAAGTTACTTCTGTCTGAATATGTTGCTGCAATGTCCTTCGAAAATATTGAAATGTTTTGCAAAATGCAAAAATGTCTGATTCCTTAACTGGACATTCTCCACAGCAATAGCTCTGTGAATCATGTCCTATGTCCAACCCATTTCTATTATCCTCCATAAGTTGAGTCCCCAACATGTTCTTTCTGGTAGTTATTGGTATAAGGATTGATCATACAGTTCTGCTTTATCGCATCTTGTGTTATTGTATATTGCTTCAAGAAATACACTTTGACAAAGCAATCTTTAGATTAGATATACATTTACTTACTATTGTCCATTGTGCATGTGCCTCAAATGCTTGCCAATGTACTGAGGTCATGGTTTTGGACTAGAGACCAGAAAGCACATTACTCTATTTGTACTTCCAGCAAAGAGACTGGAAAACAGCTTATGCAACCATAATTTTTAAGTGACTTTGTCTAATAAAGAATGTATCTTGTGTTGCCTAGAAACTGCCAGTGTTGCACTCTATCTTAATAAAAAAAAATGTAGGTTTCTTTGTAATATGTGTGTATCATTTAATTTTAGTTGGCCTTCTGTGACTGCAATTTTACATAAGTTTACTTTTTTGCACTAGGATAAAGCGGAAATAAGACAAGGGTCTTGGCTTGTACCACTCCAAGATGTTAAAGGCAAGCTCGCGGGTTTAGTCAATAATCCTCCCTACATACCTAGTGTTGATATCCCTGGGTTATAAGCTGAAGTCGGTAGGCATGGGCCGAGACTTGCGCTCGATGAAGGCATGAATGGCGCTGAACACCTTCTTCATCTTTGTGAGGGATCTGCTGCAGCTCTGAGATCTGGTGGTTTCTCTGCCTTCAAGGTGAAATGTCTCCATTCCATTAACTCTTTCTCCAAATGGCATTGTAAATCTTAGCTTGAGAATGCCATTAAAGTTCAACACCAAAATATAGGCTTGTAGTTAGCGATAAAACTGTCTTGCATATGAGCTCTATTCTCAAATTGCAATTGGTTCTATATCAATTTTAGCTTGAGAAAATCATAGTATTTAAATATCAAAATATGACCTTGTAGTTAGTAATAATCTTGTTTTCTTAATCTTGCAAACAACATGATATAATGGTGGGATACTCAGAGCTTCAGTATTGCTCAAGATAATACTGTGCTAGAACTGTTAGCATCTTACTTACCTGATAGGTCCAAAACTATAATTTTTCCTTTACATATCTACCAAATAGTCCCAATAGAAATCTGGGATAGCAAGTTCTCAAATCCATGGTTAAACTGAAGTCATGGAACAATCTGTAGATACAACTGGGTTAGTGAACCTGCCGGTTTATGCAAAAATTTTTTGTTGACGAATGGTACCATAAATTTTATGATTTTCACTTTTAATGTTGATTCACCACATTGAACAAGCAAAGCCTGTCAACAAGGCTTCCAATTTTTTCTTTTGTTTTCTGTACCGTAGGAATCGCTGAAGCTGCATGATGCTGCACAACTCGTTCACTTCCTGATCTTACTGCCTGTAATCTTGCATTATACTAGGAGAATATGGTAATGGCAGTCACTTGTAATTTTAGCACAAAAGGTTTGAACCCACAACCTTGTCTTTGGGAGGTGATTACTTCAGTAACCTGCATAGGCTTTGATTGTTTGGGACTGAAATTAGAACTTTTTTGGTCAATCAGTTGATAACAAAACTTGATTTAGAATTCATTCACTAGGTTTAGTGAATCTTGCTCCAATTATGGTGCCATAGAGTTTTACCTACCAAAGCCACCTTAGAAGTCAAGAGAGATAGAAGAATCTATTTAAGAAATCTTTGCAACCAAACCTCCTCCTCAGGATGTGGTCTAAAGCTGAACCAGCTATTTTGTTCTTATTTTTACTATTTTTCTATTTGGATAAATCAAAGTTAATACTAAGCCAAGCTGGGAATTCAAATGTTATATTGGTTTTCTGGATGAGTGGTGGGATGAGGTTAGATTTACCATATGAAGTCTGCAATTTCCTGTTCTGCATTTATTTTCCTTGTTTCCCTTGGAAGTAGAAAATTTTAAACCTTGGTTTTTCAATGATACAGACAAATGGCAATAGTCAATCCAAGTTTATTGCAGATCACTTGAACACCAAATGGGGGAGTTACTTCCATAATGTGAAGGCAGTCATGGATTTTGCTGGGATCAAACATTTGGAGACAAGTTTTCGAAGATAAGCAGCCCTTTTCCTTAATGAGATTGTACATTATAGCAATCTAACATACCATTTAGAGAGGTCATTCAAGCATGGTGAGCTGCACGCAACTGCTTTTAACTTGGAAGCACAAGAAAAGCTTGTGTTGTCTCGGATTGACAGCAATGAAGGCGAGAAAGTCTTATTCTTCGATCCGTATGCATGTTATATATTATGTTTTACAGACATGAAGCCCTACATTTAATTATACGGGATTGTGTTTCAAAATTGAGATCTAATTCTTTGCAATCTCAACTAATACTATAAAAAAAACTGTGTGAAGACTAATTCGAAAATAATAAAATGTGTTATGGGTACTGCATCCAACATTGTTAACTTCTCTTTTTTTTATCTTTTTTGCTTTTAGAAATATGGATACGACTATTGTCTTGCAATATTGGTACCTGTTACAAGAAGTGATGTAATTTCAAAAAATTTAAGGCTTTTTGGCAAATAAAAACATAACTAAGGACATTCGCAAGTATGTGCCATTTCAACAAAAGTTAGGGGTGGCTTTGCAAAAACGAAGGATTGCAAAGAGGTAATTGCAATAGGACCTTTCACAAATCAAGCGAGCTGTTTGGGTTGCACCTGAGATGGACGAGCTCGATGGCCATTTGGCTTCTTAAATAAAAAAAATAAAAAAATACGGAAATAAAAAAGGACATGCTTTTGGTGATGTGGGACGGCCGCAAAAGTTTTCCTATACCTAATAAACCAACTCGAAAGACCATCGTACCCTTAACCGATGTCTGATCCCAACCGTCCCTACTTCCACTCTAGATTCATCGGACGGTACCCTATCCTTCTCTATGTAGGACACATCCGTCATTTTATTGAAAATGGAGAACAATATAGTAAATACGAATAAAATAATCAGGCCACACTAGGAATCTCCGGCGACCCGGCTCTTCCTCCTCTCGAGGGGATCGACTGTCGATCGCCTCTTCGTCACTCCAAAGTCCTCTATAAATCCAAAACCCTAGATCCGATTCGGACCGCGAGGAGCCGTAGGTTCCAGTACCGATCATGGCTCAAACTCTAGGCACTCAGGTGATCCCTGGTTCTCCCCGCACGTTCATTATTTTCTTCATTATTTTGATTTTTTTTCTGAGTTTTTTGGTATTGGATGCAGGCTGCTCTGAATTTTCAGTCTGGCGGGCATACGCCTCGGAAGAATCCGGCATTGAAGGTAATGCTTGCCACTTGGTTGAGTGGATTTAGTGAATTTCTTAGAGAATTTTGTTCTTGTTGTTCTTTTTCTGGTGGAATTGTGGCTACTATGCTTCTGGATTGAATTAATGGAAAAAACACATTTTTGTGAAATCTGTTCGTTTGGGGCATTGACTAAGTTATTTTTTTCTAGTAGTCAAATAGATGTGATTGGATTAGTAAAGCCCAAACGGCTGGGTAAAATCCTTGTGTATCTGTTGCGGAAAATATCGATGTCCACCACAATTCACAATATAGAGGAAGAACAGAAAAGAGGAAAAGATAGCACACAAGAGATATATGTGGGAAGACGATCCAGAGAATATTGTATTGATGAGGAAGAGAAAAGAGAAGATTACAACGACGGAGACGAAACTCCAATATCACCAACTCTCACTCTCTTTTTCTATATCTCTTTTGAGACCCTTACATCAATGGTGTATTTATAGATGTGGCCTAATGATGTTTGAGTCAAAATAGAAGACTGACTCAAATAAGACTTCTACTAATTTAAGACTTCTAGAAGATAAATCTAGATAAGGATTAGGCCCATTAATATAATTAAGACTATCCGAAAAATCCGGATTCGAGACACCATAAAGCCAACAATCTCCACCTTGGCTCGAATCATCTTATTCTCTGAATTTGAATCTTCAATAGATGTCTTTACCATTACCTCCTGGGATAGGATCAACGACCTTGAATATTGATCAAGTCCAAACAGAGGTTGAACTTATCAATCGGAATCACCTTCGTCAACATATCTGCAGGATTTCTTGAAGTATGAATCTTTTGTAAAGAAATCTCGCCGTCTTCAATAATATCCCGAATAAAATGAAATCGGACATCTATATGCTTTGATCTGGCATGATACATTTGGTTCTTCGCAAGGTGTATGGCGCTCTGACTGTCGCAAAAAATAGGAAGAACATGTTGAGAAAAACCAATTTCACTTGCCAAACCTTTTAGCCATAGGGCTTCTTTGACGGCTTCTGTAGCTGCCATATACTCAGACTCTGTTGTAGATAATGCTACAGTTGACTGTAAGGTACACCTCCAACTAATAGGTCCTCCACAAAGAGTGAAAAGATAACCAGTGAGGGATCGGCGTCGATCAAGGTCTCCAGCATAGTCTGAATCGACATAGCCAATAATTTTGGCCTCTTGTACTATATTCTTGTCGAAACATAAACCAATATTAAGAGTACCTTTAATATATCTTAATAGCCATTTCATGGCCTGCCAATGCTCTTTTCCTGGATTTGCCATGTAACGACTAACAACGCTGACTGCTTGTGCAATATCAGGTCTTGTGCATACCATAGCATACATTAGACTTCCAACAGCACTTGAAAATGGGATGTTCTCCATGTATGCATGCTCTTCATCTGTAGAAGGACATTGTTGAGCTGAAAGCTTGAAGTGAGATGCCAAAGGAGTACTGACGGATTTTGAATTCTGCATGTGAAAACGAGAAATAATCTTCTCGAGATATTTGCTCTGTCTAAGCCATAATTTTTCATGCTTTCGATCTCGATCAATCTCCATACCGAGAATCTTCCTTGCAGCACCTAAATCTTTCATCTCAAATTCCTTTTTCATTTTAAACTTTAAATCATTCAGTAGAGATATGTCTTGAGTAGCGATAAGCATATCATCAACATAAAGAAGCAATATAATAAATGAGTTATTGGCATGCATCTTAAAATAAACACAGCAATCATGTTTGCAGTGGATGAAATCTTGACCCAGCATAAAACTGTCAAACCTTTTATACCATTGCCTTGGAGACTGTTTCAAACCATAAAGTGATTTGTTCAACTTGCAAACAAAATTTTCTTTGCCTTCTTGGATGAACCCTTCAGGCTGTTGCATAAAAATTTGTTCTTCTAATTCTCCATGCAGAAAGGCAGTTTTGACATCAAGCTGTTCTAACTCAAGATTATGAAAAAGCAACTAAAGCAAGTAGAAAACGAATAGATGTGTGTTTAACCACAGGAGAGAAAATTTCATTAAAGTCAATACCCTCCTTTTGTGAATACCCTTTTGCAACTAAACGGGCCTTGAATTTAACACCATCTATCTCAGAGAAATCCTCTTTCTTTCGAAATACCCACTTGCAACCAATTGCTCTTTTACCTTTTGGTAATTTCATCAGATCCCAAGTATGGTTCTTTTGAAGAGAATCCATCTCTTCATTCATAGCAACTTGCCACTGAGAAGAATTCTTATCCTGCACTGCTTCTTTATAGGAGGAAGGATCACCATTGTCAGTAACTAAAGCAAAAGCTACCATATCTTCAAAACCATACCTTTCAGGTGGCTTTATTTTTCTTTGAGATCTTCGAAGTGGAGTCTTTTCAGAAATTTGATTCTTAAGATTTTCTTGAGAGTTGGGCATACCCTGAATATCTTCTTCTGAAGGAATTACATGCTCCACCTCCACTTGTATTATATCATTGGGATCTTTCTTGAGAGATTTTAGCATACCACTTTCATCAAATACTATGTCTCTCTCAATAATTACATTTGAAATAGTAGAATCCCACAAACGATAGCCTTTGACGCCTTTGGCATAACCCAGGAAAATACACTTTTTGGAACGTGCATCTAACTTATCCTTGACAACATGCACATAAGCAGGGCAACCAAAAATCTTTAAAGAAGAATAATTTGCAGGTTGACCAGTCCATACCTCTTCAGGAGTCGTGCAATTAATGGCTGTTTGAGAAGAGCGATTCACAATGAAGCATGCTGTATTGACTGCTTCTGCCCAAAAATCTTTATCAAGATTAGCTGTACTGAGCATACTACGTGCTTTCTCCAACAAGATTCTATTCATCCTTTCAGCCACACACCAGGGTTTTTGTTGATGTTTTCCTGGGAGGGGACAGTGACGCTTGATGACAATTCATCTTCACACATAAAAAAGAATTTGAGAAACTCTTGTTGATTTGTACTCTCCGCCATTATCACTTCTGAGATTTTGATTTTTCTTCTCTGCCAAAGCCCGTTTTTTCACTGAAGTTTTCCAACCGTTTTGAAAACAGAAAACCACCTCGGCTTTTGTGATCAAAAAATAAATCCACACAGTTTTCCCTTTGGCCTGGAAAAACATCAATAAAACTGACAAAATAATCGACACCAGATTTGATGGAATAGGAGAGCACCACACATCAGAATGAATATAATCAATTAAGCCTTTAGTGCAATGAATACCAGTGTTAAACTTTACCTTGGACTGTTTACCATAGAGACAATGCTCGCAGAAATCCACTTTGCATGAGTTGAGACCTTTCAGTAATTTTCTTTTGTTGAGCTCATTTAAACCTTGCTCACTCATATGACCGAGATGCATATGCCATAATTGAGTCATATCAGAAGAAGAAGAAGACTGAGAAATTGCTGCTCCACCTGCAACGATTTTTCCTACTAACTCATATAAATTTCCATGCTTTAGGCCCTTCATTACTATCAATGAGCCTTTAGCAACCTAAGAACTCCACCTTCAGCAGAATACTTATAACCAGCAGAATCCATAGCACCCAAAGAGATCAAATTCTTTTTCAAATCAGGAACATGTCTGACATCAGTAAGAGTTCTAATAATATTATCAAACATCTTAATTTTGATTATTCCAATTCCAACAGTGTTGCATGGATTATTATTACCCATCAAAACTAAACCACCATCATAAGGCGTGTAGTTTTCAAACCAATCCTTATTAGGACACATGTGATAAGAACAACCAGAATCAAGAATCCAAATATCATGGTAACGATCAAAATTAGAACCAATAGAGAGAACGTTACCCAAATTATCATCAGAACTCTCTTCAACAACTGAAACTTATTCTTTGGCTTGCTCTTTAGATTGAGATTCTCTTTCTTTCTTTGCTTTGAGCTTCCAACAATCTTTAATTGCATGTCCCATCTTCTTACAATATCTGCAGTTTATTTCTTTGGATTTGGATCTAGAACGACCTGTTCTTGATCTTTCTTTGGTACGACCTCTGACAATTAATGCTTCTGAGTGTGACACATCCCCTCCAATCTTTTTCAAATATTCATTAGATAGAAGGGCAGCAGAAATATCGTCAAATTTCAAATCCTTTCCATACATGAGAGTAGTTTTAAGATCCTCAAGAGAAGGAGGTAAGGACGATAATAAAATAATTGTCTTGTCTTCATCTTCAATTTTAACATCAATGCTTAACAATTGAGAGATAAGTTTATTGAAAGCATTAAAATGATCAACTATATTCGTACCTTCTGTCATTCGAAAATTGAAAAGCTTCTGCTTTAAATAAACTCGATTTGAGATAGACTTACTCATATACTGTTTCTCCAACTTTTTCCATAACTTTGAAGGTGATGTTTCATCAAGAAATGGATAGAGTACCTCATCGGTAAGACTGAGGATGATTGTGCTATGTGCGCTGGCCTTTTGATTTTCCCAGACACTTTCGGTGACATCTTCAGGCTTGACGTCCTCCAATGTGTGTCTCAACTCTTGTTGAGTAAGAATTGCACGAATTCTTGCTTGCCAAATAGGAAATCCTTGCTTTCCATTGAATTTCTCTATATCGAACTTCGTAGTAGACATATTGAACCAAGTTCTGATACCACTTGTTGCGGAAAATATCGATATCTACCACAATTTACAATATAGAGGAAGAACAGAAAAGAGGAAAAGATAGCACACAAGAGATATATGTGGGAAGACGATCCAGAGAATATTGTATTGATGAGGAAGAGAAAAGAGAAGATTACAATGACGGAGACGAAACTCCAATATCACCAACTCTCACTCTCTATTTTCTATATATTGAGACCCTTACATCAATGGTGTATTTATAGATGTGGCCTAATGATGTTTGAGTCAAAATAGAAGACTGACTCAAATAAGACTTCTACTAATTTAAGACTTCTAGAAGATAAATCTAAATAAGGATTAGGCCCATTAATATAATTAAGACTATCCGGAAAATCTGGATTCGAGACACCATAAAGCCAACATTGAGGAACAGAGACAAAAAAAAAAAGCTACAGATCATACACATAAGGAAAATGAAGGAGACGGAAAAAAAATGAGCAACTTGAATTTTTAACTTTCTTCTTCGATTTCTATGTCTTCTTTGGTGCCTTGTGAGGTTTTCCTTCCAGCTTGTTGTTGCCCCCTCCCCATCTCCGACTGAAGCACCTGCTCCCTTGCCAGAGGGGAAGCCGTGTTGATCTTCCTGCACCTATGCAACCTGCTCTCTCCCCGCATCTACGACTCACTGCCTTGAAGCTTGCTGCCAACCGTGCCCCGCCTCCACCGACCCTCCACCATGTAGACCCAAGCCGTCCGCCTCACCTCAAGCGCACAACCACTTGCCAGAGAAGCTCGCTCCACCTGCCACAGCCAGCTCCTCCGCCGCCTTGAGCGACTGCCACCTTGAGATTAACCCTGTGTCGGTATCGCAGCCAGCTCTCCCCTTACCTTAACTGCCCCCGAGCTGCAGCCGTAGCCGCCCAAGCCATAACCCTCTAAGCACAATCCGACCAAGCCACAACCCTCCGTGAACTCTCTTCCCATCCTAGTCATCGCCGCCTTCTGCGAAGCTCCATGCCTCCTTTGCTTGTCGTGTTGCCTGAGCTCACCGTCGCCAAAAAAATAGTCGGATTCGGCCCAGTTTTTTGGCGAGATCCGACCCGATTTCGAGGGAGCAAGGTGAGGCCTTGCTTCGACGAGGCACCAGGGCACAGGGCTTCATGAAGAAGAAGAAAGAGTTGTGCAGAAGAAAAGAAAAGAGGGCGCAAGGCTTCACGAGGAAGAAGAAGAAATAGTTAAAGAGGAAAGAGAAAATAGGGAGGTAGGAGATTTTTTTTTTAAAAAAGAAAGTTTCTCTCAAAAGAAATGAAAAAAAGGAATGTTGCCTGCAGGTGCAGACGGAGGAAAAGAAGAAAGAAGTGGAGCAGAATTTAAAAGGAAAATAAAAAAAAGGGGAGATCCCACGTGGAGAAGAAAGAAGGGTAGCGGGAAAGAATACATATATAAAATTATGCAGCCCATGTAAAAAAGAGGAAGTATAAATTATTGAAAAAAAAATTATCTCAACTTATGTGTCATTATTACTATAGTCACTCTGCAATTTTTCCAGCACATCGTTGGAATTCTAACAACATTTCAGCAACCTGAACTCTAATAATATTGCTGTTACCCATGATTTCTCAAAAATGACGAATCTGTGTCGCTCCAAATTAGCATTTGATTTTACACCATAATAGTTATACTATATTATTATTATTGTTATAACAAAAATTATGACTATACCAATACAACTTAATTACTACTAATATTATTATATTACAACTACTAATATTATATTAGTATAATAATAATATTATTATATTATTATAATTATTAATAATATTACTATTATATTATCATACTACTATATTATTGCTATTAATACTAGTACTATTATTATACTATAAATATGCTTTTACTGTACTACTAGTACTACTACTATATACTACTATTATGACAACTATAATCATTATACTACAAGTAATATTTTCACTATACTACTACTAGTACTAAGATTACTCTTACTTTCAATCAACCTTTAAACTCACATTTACTTAGCCTTCATATTTGCATCTTAGCTAATTTTCGGACTCACATCCAAATAGTCTTTGGGCTCACACTAAGTTAACTTTCGGTTTCATACTTAGCTAGACTTGAGGCTCGCATGCAAATCAACTTTCAAGTTTGTACTTAATTAGCTTTCAGACTCGCACCTCACCTAGTCTTCAGGCTTGCACTCAGCCAGCCTTCAGACTTATATCCAAGTCAGCTTTTTGGCTTGCATCCAACTAGCCTTCGGGCTCGAACCTCAGCTAACCTTCAGGCTCGCACTCAGACAGGCTTCGGGCTCGCATTCAAACTAGCATTCGGGTTCGCATCCAAGCCAACCTTCGGACTTACACCTCAACTAGTCTTTAGACTTACATCCAAGCCAATTTTCGGGTTCGCACCTCAGCTAATCTTTAGACTCTCATTCAAGTCAGCCTTCGAGTTCGCATCTTTGGGCTCGCATTCAACTAGCTTTCGGGTTCGCATCCAAGCTAGTTTTGGAGCTCGCACTTATATAGCTTTTAAACTCGCACTCAACCAACTTTTAGGCTCGCATCTCAACCAGTATTTGGGCTCTCACTTAACTAGCGTTTGGATCGCACTTAGCCAACCTTCGGACTTATACCTTAGCCAACCTTCAAGCTTGCATTCAGCCAGCCTTCAGGTTCATATCTTGGCCAACCTTCTGGCTCACACTTAACCAGCCTTCGGACTTGCATCCAAACTAACCACTAGGCTCACACTTAGTCAGCTTTTAAGTTTGCATCTAGGCCAATCTTCGGACTCGCACTAAGTTATCCCTTGAACTTGTACCTCTAAGCCAACTTTCAAGCTCGTGAGTTGAGCCTCCCTCGGGTTTGTAGATTTAAAGCTAAGCTATGGGTCTTTCTAAAATTATTATAAATAACCAATGACTCTCAAATTAAATTGCTTAACATAAAGTAGCTTAATCACATTGAAATTGAAGTCAACCAAAACAAATGGACAAATGTCAAGTTGACTCAAATAGACGTAAATTGATCAAACAAATAGAGTAAAATTTAAATTGAGTTGGACTCTAAAATTCTAAATTGAGTTAACCTAAATCAAATAAACTCATACTTAACCCTAATCAGACCGCGATGAGTTAATTTAAAATCAGGTTGAGTTCAAATCAAATCCAATTTGTATTAAACTAAGCTCAAATCAAACTCTAATTAGGTTAAATTAAGTCCAAACTAAAAGAGCAAACTCAAAGTCAAACCAAAACTAAGCTAGACTGAACTTGAACTAAAACCAAGTTGAACTAAATTAACTTAAGCCAAAGTCTAACAGACTCGAACTCGATAAATGTCTAATGTAAGGTCAAACTCAACTCAAACCAAATAAAATCAAACTTGAACTAAAATTGAATCCTAAATATTAAACTGAATCAAATAGGATTTGAATCAAAATTAGTATTGCTCCAACTAGAGTCAATGATCAGTATTTGACAAATTCTCTTTTAAAAAATTGATGCTAAGCTTGGTGGATTGAATTCATGGTTCCCTTGATCATTCTATAAGGAATCAATGCGAATCCAATCAACAAAGATTTTGAAAATAAGAGGACCAGAACATATCACTAAGAAGAAATTAGTGAATCACAATTCAATCAAGTTTTAAGTATTATGTTGAACCAATTTCAAACTCAAATTAAAGTTGAGTGTTGAACTAATTCTGAATTGAACTCGGACCCGAACTATATTAGTCTCAGGGGAACTAAATAGGGTTAAATTGAGTCCCACTAAGTGTGCTGAATCTTTACCAACACTCTGAGGCTATGAACAAAGGATAATATTGCCATGCTAACTCAAATCAAAATTAGTTAGAATAGAACTAAATAAGATCAAACTGAGTCTCACAGGTTGTGTTACAAAACCCTTTAGTAGCACTTCAAAGCTATATCCAACCTTTATAAGCTATTAGTGGTGCTACCAAATCAAAAAAATTAATCGCCAATATGTTCAAAAATGTCGGTCACACTTAAAAATTATGCCTAACCCCCTAAGTCATTGGTGACACTACTAAATCAAAGAAGTTAAAATACCAACATGCTTAAAGCTATTAGTTACGCTTCAAACTAGCCAACTTCAGAGCAATTGGTAATTTGCCCTTCAAGTTGGCCAATCCCAGAAGTAGTTGGTGACACACCCTTTCAAGCTAATCAACCTTACAAGTAGTTGACAGTGTGCCCCTCAAGCTGGTCAACTTTACAAGCAATTGATGATGCACCCTTCAAGTTAGTCAACCTTTGAAGCTTGGTGAGTAGTAGCCTAAGAAAGCAAGAGCCAAGTTATGGGAACAAAAGCCCAAGTTTTGTACCTATACTTTACTTAATTGCCCTTGAACTGAGATATTATCTTGAGTACAAGATAGAGAGTACCTTTGAAGATCGTTAGAGATTGGCCAAGAGAGGAACAAGGTGGATACTTGAAAATATTGTAGATTTCATCAAGACTATGGTCATGATATAGAAGAACATAGGAACTTAAAGGTGGAAATCAAAAGGTTGATTCAAGAGAGAAACCTAAGTTATTTCATTTGGGGAAAATAGAGGACCTAACTAGAAAAGAATGATGAGCAATCAAAGCTATGAACCCTAAAGGATGAACAATGCTCGCAAGTTCCTACCTAAGCTATTAAAGGGTATTGAAACCAAAATGGCAACCTAAGAGGGGCAAGGGGGCCAGGAGAGGTGAATTAGGTTTGTAAGAAACATTAACCACTTTTGTAATTATGAACCAAATCCATAAAACCAATGATAATAACCCAAGTCCACGAGTAAGAAAACAATCATAAATGCTATAATGTAAATAGACAAGAGAAGAGTGTACTGTGATATAATGTGGTTTGGAAATCAACTACTCCTTCTCCACAACCCTTGCATCGCTCTTTGAGGACTTCAATTACTCCACTAGTGATATCACTTTGTTAGGGTGAAGCCATACTCGTACATACAATCTTCTCTAATTAACAAGATCTACTCCACAGTAGATCCTTTGTACTCTCTCAAGATTGGGCACAAGGGCTAAAAGATTTGAAAATAAATTCTAATGGTTAGAGCTCTTGTAAGGCTAGAGGACTTGGAAAATCTTTTTTTTTTCTTATAGAGATAATTAAAGATGAAAAAGTCCTCAATTAAATAAGCTCCAAACCCTTATATATTCACTAGTGAGAGAGCTAACAGTTACTTGCTATGCTCTGCCAAGTTTAGACATTTGGACTATAGGATTTGGACATCCAAAACATCCCAATGATCAAATTGAATTAGCTATTATAAATGATGTCACAGGTTTAAATGTCCAAACTTGGCAAGTTTGGGCAACTGAAGGTTGTATCAGATGACCGATCCCTAAAAATTGAAAAACTAAAGTTTACAACCTCTAATGTTTATGCGTTTGAACCTTAGGTGGGCATTCGAGGTTGTCAGTAATCCCAGTTATATTTCTATTAGAGTCAAACATTTGAACATTTAAGTTTGGGAATTCAAAGTAAAATAGAAAAATCACTATTTTACTACAACTTTAGTTCTCTAGTTTGATATTTTCACATAATTTATTTTGGATAAAATACTAGGCTAGTGAAGGTATTCTAAGATGAGTTTGAGTGCTAGTCAAAGCTCTAAACTAAGAATTCAAATGAAATCATATTGAGTTGGCTTGATGATCTCTTGAGCCTTCTGTAAGCTATCTTCAATTCTTCAATTTCGTCCATTGATTCACCATCATGCCGCATCTTCAATATTGTCTTCATATTCATCTACACTTGAGGCTTCCAAATAGACTTGATCATTTTGGGCTTGGCTTAGCTACAAGCTATATATGCTCAAGATTTGATCAAATACAAAGTTTATTCATAATCAAAACTATAAAGAGAAATAGATATCTCATGATGATATGGGAGGAAATCCAACATAACAGTGGCATCACGACTAACACCAAACATAGAGTTCTCATTGGGGGGACAAAGAGTGCCAAATTCTATAGAGATGAATGTGATCACAGGAGCTCGATGGTCATGATTCAAGTCCTAGATCATATCATGGAATAACATGATAAAGCCCTAGTAATCACCATGGTATTAGACAATTACTTAACTCATAGGGTGATGATAGAAACTAGAGCATCAGTAATTATTTTGTTCATAAGGGTGTATGACCAAATAAAGTGTGATCAATAAATGCATCCTCTTGGTGGTCATCTCACTAATTGAATTAGAGATTCTTTATGCCCAGAAGGGTTGGTATGCCTTCTTATAACTATGTTGAAGAAGTTTGACAATATTTAGGACTTCTTGGTAAATGACTTGGCCCCCAATATAGAACCCTAGGGAGGTAGGCTTTAAATAAGCTACAAGCAGCAATCTCCATCTACCATTTGATTATGGAGTTCCCTACCAAGTTCAAAATAGGAGAAGTTTGTGGCACTAAGAACATGGCTCACCATTGTTATTGCCATGCATTAGAAGTAGAGGCTCAAAGGACAATAAAAGCTTGAAGATGTGCCCTGAAGTATGCATGAAGCTACAAAATAGCTCATGGCCATAGTCTTAGATGAGGCCACAAGTTGGTCAGTCAAAGTTAGAGTTAGGTTAGTGGACTCACTCTTATTCGAGCTATGGAAGCTGCTAAAAGAATGGTCGACTAAGTCTTCAAAGAAAAACACCTCCTTCATCATGGACCAGGGGACATTTTGCTATGTTGTGATGCCTTTTGGCTTAAAGAATGTTGGAGACACCTACAAAAGGATGGTCGACTAAGTCTTCAAAGCACAAATTGGGAAGAACACAGAGGCTTATATGGATGACATATTGGTGAAGGGTGTCCGTAAGTCATGTCATATCTCTGATTTGTAGGAAACCTTTGATACTATTAGAAAGTACTAGATAAAGCTGAATTTGGAGAAGTCCACTTTTGGAGCCATTGTTGGCAAGTTCTTTGGTTATCTTATGTCAGAGAGGGGAATAGAGGCAAATCTAAAGAAGATTAAGGTGGTCTTCAAAATAAGGTCTTCCATCTCAGTAAAGGAGGTGCAAAGGTTTATGGGAGCTCGGGTGGCACTTAGCTGCTTCCTTTTAAAATTAGGAGTTGAATGCCTAACATTCTTTAAAGCGCTAAGGAAGGAACATCATTTTGAAAGGGACGAGGGATGCAAATGAGATAACTTAGTCAGCTCCATGCTAGTGGGTGATCAAAATGAGAAACAATACCCAATGTATTATGTTAGCCATATGCTCATAGAAGCAAAGCTACAATATCCCATTATTGAGAAGCCAGCTTATATTCTAGTGTTGTGCTCATGGAAGTTATGTATGTACTCCTAGGCTCACCCAATACATGTCTTGACGAGTTACCCATTGTATCTGTACTTCTAGGCTTACCCAATAAATGTCTTGATCAACTATCCACTTCGACAAACATTACAAAAGCTCGAGAGCTTGGGAAGATTGATGAAGTGGTTCATGGATTCGAAGCTTGAACAACTATTAAAGTTGAGAACCTTGCCCACTTCCTTGTAGAGCTTAGAACAATAGAGTAAGAAGGAATTGAGGTACTTTCTTGGATGATCTATGTAGATTGGTTGTCATGTGAAACTAGAAGTAGAGCAGTGTTGTGGAAAATATCGATGTCCACCACAATTCACGATATAGA
This sequence comes from Trichopus zeylanicus subsp. travancoricus, assembly GCA_005019695.1. NCBI lineage: Eukaryota > Viridiplantae > Streptophyta > Magnoliopsida > Dioscoreales > Dioscoreaceae > Trichopus > Trichopus zeylanicus. The sequence continues at coordinate 8,267 of RXID01015311.1, read as the reverse complement.
AGAAGAACAGAAAAGAGAAAAAGATAGCAGATAAAAGATATATGTGGCGAAGATGATCCAGAGGATATTGTATTGATGAGAAAAGAAAAGAGAAGATTACAATGATGGAGATGAAACTCTAATATCACAACTCTCACAAAAGACTAAGTAGCCTAACCGTCACAAGACGTCTTGAGAGTATTGATCTATGTCTCTCTCTCACACTCTATATTGAAATCCTTATATCAATGGAGTATTTATAGATGTGCCCTAACTGTGTTTGAGTCAAAGTAGAAGACTGACTTAAATAAAACTTCTACTAATTTAAGTCTTCTAGTAGAAGATAAATCTAGATAAGAATTAGACCCACTAAATAACTTCCTAATATAATTAAGACTATCTGAAAAATCCAGATTCGAGACACCATTAAGCGAATAATCTCCACCTTGGCTCGAATCTTCTTATTCTCTGAATTTGAATCTTCAATAGATGTCTTTGTCATTACCTCCTGGGATAGGATCAATGACCTTGAATATTGATCAAGTCCAAACTGAGCTTGAACTTGTCAATCGGAATCACCTTCGTCAATATATCTATAGGATTTCTTGAAGTATGAATCTTTTGTAAAGAAATTTCGCCGTCTTTAATAATATCCCAAATAAAATGAAATCGGACATCTATATGCTTTGATTTGGCTAGTACATTTGGTTCTTCGCAAGGTGTATGACACTCTAACTGTCAAAAAAAAAATAGAAAGAACATGTTGAGAAAAACCAATTTCACTTGTCAAACCTTTTAGCCATAGTGCTTCTTTGACGGCTTCTGTAACTGCCATATACTCTGACTTTGTTGTAGATAATGCTACAGTTGATTATAAGGTACACCTCCAACTAATAGGTCCTCCACAAAGAGTGAAAAGATAATCGGTGAGGGATCGACGTCGATCAAGGTCTCCAGCATAGTCTGAATCGACGTAGCCAATAATTTTATCTTCTTACACTGTGTTCCTGTTGAAACATAAACCAATATTAAGAGTACCTTTGATATAACTTAATAGCCATTTCACAGCCTGCTAATGCTCTTTTACTGGATTTACCATGTAACGACTAACAACGCTGATTGCTTGTGCAATATCAGGTCTTGTGCATAACATGGCATACATTAGACTTCCAACAGCACTTGAAAATGGGATGTTCTCCATGTATGCATGCTCTTCATCTGTAGAAGGACATTGTTGAGGTGAAAGCTTGAAGTGAGATGCTAAAGGAGTACTGACGGATTTTGAATTCTACATGTGAAAACGAGAAATAATCTTCTCGAAATACTTGCTCTGTTTGAGCCATAATTTGCCATGCTTTCGATCTCGATCAATCTCCATACCAAGAATATTCCTTGCAGCACCTAAATCTTTCATCTCAAATTCCTTTTTCATTTTAAACTTTAGATCATTTAGTAGAGATATGTCTTGAGTAGCGATAAGCATATCATCAACATAAAGAAACAATATAATAAACGAGTTATTGGTATGCATCTTAAAATAAACACAACAATCATGTTTGCAGTGGATGAAATCTTGTCCTGGCATAAAACTGTCAAACCTTTTATACCATTGCCTTGGAGACTGTTTCAAATCATAAAGTGATTTGTTCAACTTGCAAGCAAAATTTTCCTTGCCTTCTTGGATGAACCCTTCAGGCTGTTGCATAAAAATTTGTTCTTCTAATTTTCCATGCAGAAAGGTTGTTTTGACATCAAGTTGTTCTAATTCAAGATTATGAAAAATAACTAAGGCAAGTAGAAGATGAATAGATGTGTATTTAACCACAGAAGAGAAAATTTCATTAAAGTCAATACCCTCCTTTTGTAAATACCCTTTTCCAACTAAACGGGCCTTGAATTTAACACCATCTATATCAGAGAAATCCTCTTTCTTTCCAAATACCCACTTGCAACCAATTGCTCTTTTACCTTCTGGTAATTTCACCAGATCCCAAGTATGGTTCTTTTGAAGGGAATCCATCTCTTCATTCATAGCAGCTTGCCACTAAAAAGAATTCTTATCCTACATTGCTTCTTTATAGGAAGAAGGATCACCATTGTAAGTAACTAAAGCAAAAACTATCATATTTTCAAAACTAAACCTTTCAGGTGACTTTATTTTTCTTTGAGATCTTCGAAGTGGAGTCTTTTCAGAAACTTGATTCTTAGAATTTTCTTGAGAGTTGGGCATACTTTGAATATCCTCTTCTGAAGGAACTACATGCTCCACCTCCACTTGCATTATATCATTGGGATCTTTTTTGAGAGATTTTAGCATAACACTTTCATCAAATACTATGTCTCTCTCAATAATTACATTTGAAATAGTAGGATCCCACAAATGATAGCCTTTGACGCCTTTGACATAACCCAGGAAAATACACTTTTTGGAACGTGCATCTAACTTATCCTTGACAACATGCATATAAGCAGGGCAACCAAAAATCTTTAAAGAAGAATAATTTGCAGATTGACCAGTCCATACCTCTTCAGGAGTCTTGCAATTTATGACTATTTGAGGAGAGCGATTCACAATGAAGCATGCTGTATTGACTATTTTTGCCCAAAAATCTTTATCAAGATTAGCTGTATTGAGCATACTACATGCTTTCTCCAACAAGGTTCTGTTCATCCTTTCAGCCACACCATTTTGTTAAGGTTTTCCTGGGATGGTAAAGTGGCGTTTTGATGCCTCCATCTTCACAGAATTTGAGAAACTCCATTGATTTGTACTCTCCGCCATTATCACTTTTGAGGTATTTGATTTTTTTACCAGTCCTTTTTTCAACTGATGTTTTCCACTGTTTGAAAACAGAAAACACTTCGGCTTTATGATGCAAAAAATAAATCCACACTTTTATGGAAAAATCATCAATAAAACTGACAAAATAATGAGCACCATATTTTGATGGAATAGGAGAGCACCACAAATCAGAATGAATATAATCAATTAAGCCTTTAGTGCAATGAGTACCAGTGTTAAACTTTACCTTGGACTATTTACCATAGAGACAATGCTCGCAGAAATCTAATTTGCATGAGTTGAGACCTTTCAGTAATTTTCTTTTGTTGAGCTCACTTAAACCTTGCTCACTCATATGATCGAGACGCATATGCCATAAGTGGGTCATATCAGAAGAAGAGGCCTGAGAAATTACTGCTCCACCTGCAACGGTTTTTCCTACTAACTCATACAAATTTTCATGCTTTAGGCCCTTCATCACTATCAATAAGCCTTTAGCAACCTTAAGAACTCCACTTTCAGCAGAATACTTATAACCAGCAGAATCCTAAGCACCCAAAGAGATCAAATTCTTTTTCAAATCAGGAACATGTTTGACATCAGTAAGAGTTCTAATAATATTATCAAACATCTTAATTTTGATTGTTCCAATTTCAACAGTTTTGCATGGATTATTATTACCCATCAAAACTAAACCATCATCATAGGACTTGTAGTGTTCAAACCAATCCTTATTAGGACACATGTGGTAAGAACAACCAGAATCAAGAATCCAAATATCATGGTAACGATCAAAATTAGAACTAATAGAGAGAACGTTACCAAAATCATCATCAGAACTCCCTTCAATAACTGACACTTGTTCTTTGGCTTACTCTTTAGATTGAGATTCTCTTTCTTTCTTTGCTTTAAGCTTCCAACAATCTTTAATTGCATGTCCCATCTTCTTATAATAACTGCAGTTTATTTCTTTGGATTTGGATCTAGAACGACCTGTCCTTGATCTTTCTTTAGTACAACCTCTGACAATTAATACTTCTGAGTGTGACACATCCTCTCCAATCTTTTTTAAATATTCATTAGATAGAAGGGTAGAAGAAATATCATCAAATTTCAAATCCTTTCCATACATGAGAGTAGTTTTAAGATTCTCAAGAGAAGAAGGTAAGAATGATAATAAAATAATTGTCTTGTCTTCATCTTTAATTTTAACATCAATGCTTAACAATTGAGAGACAAGTTTATTGAAAGCATTAAGATGATCAACTATATTCGTACCTTCTGTCATTCAAAAATTGAAGAGCTTTTACTTTAAATAAACTCGATTTGAGATATACTTACTCATATACTATTTCTCCAGCTTTTTCCGTAACTCTGAAGGTGATGTTTCATCAAGAAACGGATAGAGTACCTCATCAGTGAGACTGAGGATAATTGTGCTATGTGTGCTAACCTTCTGGTTTTCCCAGACACTTTCGATGACATCTTCAGCCTTGACGTTCTCCAATGTGTTTTTCAATCCTTGTTGAGTAAGAATTGCATGAACTTTTGCTTGCCAAGTAGGGAATCCTTGCTTTCCATTAAATTTTTCTATATCGAACTTCGTAGTAGACATGTTGAACCAAGCTCTGATATCACTTGTAGCGAAAAATATCGATATCCACCACAATTCACGATATAGAAGAAGAACAGAAAAATGAAAAATATCGTAGACAAAAGATATATGTGGTAAAGATGATCCAGAGAATATTGTATTGATGAAAAGAAAAAAGAGAAGATTACAACGATGGAGATGAAACTCCAATATCACAATTTTCACAAAAGACTAAGTAGCCTAACCGTCACAAGACGTCTTGAGAGTATTGATCTATGTCTCTCACTCTCACTCTATATTAAAACCCTTACATTAATAGAGTATTTATAGATGTGGCCTAACTGTGTTTGAGTCAAAGTCAAAGACTGACTCAAATAAAACTTCTACTAATTTAAGTCTTCTAGTGGAAGATAAATCTAGATAAGAATTAGGCCTACTAAATAACTTCCTAATATAATTAAGACTATCCAAAAAATTTAGATTCGAGACACCATTAAGCCAACAGAGCAGTGTTATGTTATTAAACTTGAAGGTAGATGTGTTAGAATACTCCTTAAACTTCAGATTCAAAGCCTTGAACAAGGTAGTGGAGTATAAAACTATTCTCCTTGGACTTCGGGTAGAGAAAGTAGTTGTGGCATAAAAGTTTTAGCTCTACAACAATTCACAGCTCATCACTAGTCAAGTGAATTGTTGATTCATTAGCTCAATTTGCATCTACATCATGCCAAGAAAGAGAATGCATGGTCCATGTGGAGATCCTACGATCATCAAGCATTGGTGTTGCATTGACTGTCCAAACACTAAAATGGGAGTTGAGCTAGAAAGATCCTTTGATGGAGTATTTGACCTCTGGAAAACTCCACTAGGACACCATGGAAGCTCATAAATTCAAGATGTTGGCCTCCAACTTTGTGATCATGGAGGAAGAGCTATACAAAAGATCTATTTCATAGCCGCTACTGAAGTGTCTTACCCTATTCAAAACTGAGTAAGTATTTTGAGAGGTGCATAAAGAAATATATGGAAGCCACATTGGTGAATGTACCCTCACACATAAGTTACTCCATCAAGACTACTACTAGCCACGTATGACTAAGGAAGTATTAGAGTATACTTCATGCTGCAGATAGAGTTAGTTGCATTCACCTCTACATCATAGCCTAGCAACAAAATTATAACAAACTCAACCATTATGGCCATTCAACCAATAGGGAATGGATATCCTAGGCTCTTCCTACCAGCTTTCGAGCAATGGTAGTGATGATTGACTACTTTACTAAATGGGTAAAAGTTGAGCCACTAGAAATGTTCATAAAGCATAAAGTCAAACAGTTTTTTTTTTGGTAGGATGTGATACGAATTTTTTGCATACCCAAGGTGATAATCATGTATAATGGAAAGTAGTTCAATGGGGCAAAATTCCAAAGCTTTTGTAAAGACTTGCATATTGAGTAGAGGTTCAACTTAGTGGCACATCCACAAGAAAATAAGTTTACCGAGGTAATCGGTAGGATAATATTACAAGGCTTGAAGAAGTATATTGAGGGAGTAAAAGGTGCATGGGTAGAAGAACTATCAAACATATAGGGTCCTACAAAACAACTCTAAGAAGGGCCATAGGAGAAACCTTTTTCCCGCTCACTTATGGGGTAGAGACAATCATTCCCATGGAAATAGGTCTTCCATCACCTCAAGTTTAGAGCTATAATTCTCAAACCAATGAGGCATAACTCTAGTTGGAGAAGGACCTCCTTTTGGAAGTGTGGCAACAATTTCACATTTAGTTAGCTTTCTATCAACAATGCATGCCCTATTTACCTAATTGCAAAGTGCAAAACCAAGCCTTCAAAGCACTAGATCTGGTGCTATGAAGAACTAACATTATGAATCACACCATGGGATAGGGTGGTGTGATGTGTAGGCAAAGGAACTTACAAGCTAGAGCAAGATGATGATAGGGTTTTTCCTCATAATTGGCATCTAAAAAATCTTCACAAATTTTATTAGTAAAGCAACACATATTCTCCTTTTACTCATGTTAATGTGCAATGAAGCCTGGTTACAAGTTCCATACTTGACCATGGAATCCTAGTTACAAGCTCCACTTGACTACATAAAACTCAGTTACAAATTTGCATTTGACCATAAACTCTTGATTATAGGCTCTGCAATTGATTGCATGAAGTTTGACTATAAGTTTCACACTTGATCATAAAATCCTAGTTACAAGTTGTGTACTTAACCATGAAATCTTGGTTACAAGCTTGCTTGACTGCACAAAACTTGGTTACAAGTTTCACAACTGACCATGGAGTCCCGATTACAAGCTCTGTGCTTGACCACATGAAGTTGATTACAAGTTTCACACTTGAACATAGAATCCTGATTACAAGTTCCATCCTTGGCTGTATGAAATTTGGTTATAAGTTTTGCACTTGACTATGAAATCTCTATCACTAGTTGCATGCTTGACTACATGAATCTTGCTTACAAATTCTCTACTTGACCATGGGCTCACGGTTACAAGCTCAACACTTAACTACATGAAACCCGAATATAAGTTCTACACTTGACCATGAAATTTTGATTACAAGCTTGTGCTTGACCGTATGAAGCATAGTTGGAAGTTTTGCACCTGACCATGGAATCCCAATCACAAGCTCTACCCTTGACTGCACAAAGCCCTATTACAAATTTTTCACTAGACCATGGAATCTAGGTTACACATTTTGCATTTGATGACAAAACCCCAACTATAAGCCATGGAATTGACCATGAAAGCTATAAGCTACATGCTTGATTATGGGAACTTGGTTTAGAGTTTGGTGATAACTATTGTGAGGGTCTATATGAAACCAAACTAGGGGTCGACATGAATTCACAATTGAATGATATGTTTAGTGTAGGGCTATGCACTTGGCCATGGGGACTTGATTCCAAGTTTCACTTTATGGTTTGTGAAAGATTGTCCACTACCAAGCCAATTCTTATCAAAAGTTCATAGTCAAAGACAATGCCAAGCAATAAATGCTCAACATACACACCTCTATGGAGAGAGAGAATAGGAGGAGGCGGGGGGAAGAGGAGAGGGATGGAGGGCGGGGAGGGCGGGGGGGGGGGGTGGTTTGCGGGTTGGTTGTGGTGGTGGGCGGAGGGGAGGGGTGTTTCGATTCTTGATCATACCACTATATTGTTGCCCTTTGGATTTTGATGATGATCAAACAAGTATTTAACAATTTTCTTAAGTTTTTATAAGTTTTAGAATTTGTAATGATCATCCATACTTGTGAAGGACCGAGTCTTAAAATTAAAGCTTGAAGATGTTCACTCAAAGATAAAGAGGATGATAACATGGAAACAAAGCTTAAAGATTAAGTTAGGAGCTCAAAGAACATTCAAAAGATTAAGATCGATGTCGACTAGGTTTAGATTTTTATTTATTTTAGTCATGTCAAAGATTTGCTTTGAGATCATTTGGTTTAGAGTATTTGTCATGTAGGATTATGTAATAATCACTATAGTAATTGCTATAGTGAAATAATACCGAACTTCTGGCTAGCTTATTTTGACTCAAGGACTATAAATAGACATAGTTGGTTTTTTCTTAATAAGTTTTACAACTTCATTTATTATTTAGAGAAGAGATCAAGCCTCCCATGCCTTCTAGCAAAGAAATGTTTTAAACCTTCTAATCTCAAAACAAATCCTCATTGCCCTTGTTCTTAACCTTTGAGTAATCTTGTAGTGAGATTCAAATGTAATATCTTTTGGTCCTTTTCCATTTGTAAACACTCTTATGTGTTAGGAGTGTGTGAGTACAAAATCTCTAGTATGGAGTAGATCGTTTGTATGGGTGTGGTTTCACCCAAAGGAAGCGATGGGCTTGGCTTCACTCGAAGGAAGCAACAC
>RXID01015310.1:0-37040 GCA_005019695.1 Trichopus zeylanicus subsp. travancoricus | reverse complement strand
AGTAGTGTTTGTAGTTGTATAGGTAGTAGCAGTAATAGAAACTATAGTTATAGTTGTAGTAGTAGTAGTTGTTGTTGTTGTTGTGGTAGTAATAGTTGGAGTAGTAATAGGAGTTTGAGAAGTAGTAGTAGTAGTATTTGTAGTAGTATTTGTAGTAGTGGTAGTAGTAGTAGTGGTAGTGATGGTAGTAGTATTAGCAGTAGTAGAAGAAGAAGAAGCAGTAGCAGCAGCAGTAGTAGCAGCAGAAGTAGTAGCAGTAGTGGAAGTAGCAGTAGTAGTGATAGTGGTAGCATTAGCAGTAGCCGTAGTAGTAGTAGCAGCAGCAGCAGTAGTAGCAACAGTAGTAGTAGTAGCAGTAGTAGTTGTGATAGTAGTAGTATTAGTAGTAGCAGTAGTAGTGGTAGTAATTGCAGTAGCAACAGTAGTAGTCACAGCAACTGTAGTTGAAGTAGCGTTAGTGGTAGCGGCAATAACAGCAGAAGTAGTAGTGTTGTAGTAGTAGTAGTAGTCGTTATTGTAGTTGCAGTAGCTGTTGTAGTAGTAGCAGTAGCAATAGTTGTTATAGCTATAGTTGAAGTACTAGTTGAAGTTGTGCTTGTAGTAGTTGCCATAGCAGCAGTAGCAGCAGTAGCAGTAGCAGAAGTAGTGGCAGCAAGAGTATTACTAGTAGTAGTAGGAGCAGTAGTTGTAGTGGTTGTTGTAGCAGCAGAGTCAATAGTAACAGTAGTAGCAGTAGTCGTACTAGTTGTAATAGCAGTAATAATAGTAGTTGTTGTAGTAGCAGTCGTAGTAACAGTAGCCGTAGCCGTAGTAGAAGTAGTAGTAGTAGTGGAAGTTGTAGTCGTTGTAGCATTAGCAGTAGTAGTAGTAATAGTGAAAGTTGTAGTAGCATTACTAGTAATAGAATTAGTTGTAGTACAAAAAGAAGTAGTAATAGTAGTAATAGCAGCAGTAGTAGTACTAGAAGCAGCAGTAGTAGTAGTTGAATTAGTGGTAGTAGCGGTAGTAGTAAAAGTAGCTGTACGATTAGTAGCAGTAGTAGTACTAGTAGTATTAGTAGTAGTAGAAGTTATAGTAGTAGTAGGAGTAGTAGAAGTAGTAGTAGCTGTAGTAGTGGTTGTAGTAGCAATAGTAGTAGTAGTAGTAGTAGTAGAAGAAGTATTAGTTGTAGTGGTAGTAGAAGTAGTTGAGTAGTAATAGGAGTAGTAGTAGTAGCATTATTAGTAGTTGTTGTAGGAGAATTTGTAGTAATTGTAGTTGTAGTAGAAGCAGTAGGAGTAGTAGTAGTCATAGGAGTAGTAGTAGCATTAGTAGTTGTAATAGTAGTAGTAGTAGTTTTAGTAGTAGTAGTAGAAGTAGTAGTAGTAGTCGTATTAGTAGTAGTTGACATAGTCGTAGTAGTAGTAGTAGTAGTCGTATTAGCCATAGTAGTAGTAGTAGTAGTAGCATTAGTAGTTGTAGTATTAGTAGTAGCAGTAATAGAAAGTACAGTAATAGTAGGAGTAGTAATAGGAGTATGAAAGTAGTAGTAGTAGTAGTAGTAGTATTTGTAGTAGTAGTAGGAGTAGTAGTAGTAGTAGTACCAGTAGTAATAGTAGTAGTAGTAGTAGTAGTAGTAGTAGTAGCAGTAGTAGTTGCAACTGTATTAGCAGCAGCTGCAGTAGTAGCAGTAGTTGTAGTAACAATAGTAGAAGTAGTGATAGTAGAAGTATTAGTAGTAGTAGTCACAGCAATTGTAGTTGTAGTAGCATTAGCAGTAGTGGCAACAACAGCAGAAGTAGTAGTGTTGTAGTAGTAGAGATAGTCGCTAGAGTTGTTGTAGTAGTAGCTGTAATGGTAGTAGTAGCAGTAGTTGTTATAGCTGTAGTTGTAGTTCTAGTAGATGTAGAAGTAGTAGTAGTAGGGATAGCAACAGCAGCAGCAGTAGTTGTTGTTGTTATTGTAGTAGCAGAATCAATAGTAGTTGTTGTAGCAGTAGTTGTAGTAGGCGTAATGGCAGTAATAATAGTAGTTGTTGTAGTAGCAGTCTGAGTAGTGGTAACGGTAGTAGTAGCAATAGCAGTAGTTGTAGTTGTAGTAGTAATAGCAGTAGTTGTAGTTGTAGATGTAGTAGTAGCACTACTAGTAGAAGAATTAGTAGTAGCACGAAAGGACTTAGTAGTAGTAGTAGCAGTAGCAGTAGTTGTTGTAGCAGCAGCAGCAGCAGTAGTATTAGTGATAGTAGTAGTAGTTGGATTAGTGGTAGTAGCGACAGTAGTAGTAGTAGTTGCAGTAGCAGCAGTAGTAGTAGCAGAAGCTGTAGAAGTTGTATTAGTAGTAACATCAACAACATTACGAGTAGAAGTAGCAGTAGTTAAAAGTAGTAGTAGTAGTTGTTGTTGTTGTCATTGTTGTAGTAGTAGTTGTTGTAGAACCTATTGTAATACTTGTAACAGTAGTAGTGCTAGAAGTAGTAGTAGTGATAGTAGTAGCAGCAGTAGTAGAAGCAGTCGTAACAGAAGTAGTAGTTACAGTCGCATTAGGTGTAGTAGTTGTTGTAGTTGTAGTAGCAGCAGCAGTAGTAATGGTAGTAGTTGTAATAGTAATAGCTGTAATAGTATTAGCAGTAGTAGTGGCAGTAGCAGTAGTGGCAGCAGCAGCAGTAGTAGCAAGAATAGTAGTAGTACTAGTAGTGATAGTTGTAGCAGTAGTAGTAGTGGAAGTAGTAGTAGCTCTAGTACTAGTAGTAATAGTTGTTGTTGTTGTAGTAGTAGTAGTAGTAGCAACAGAAGTAGTACCAAAAGTAGCTGTAACAGCAGTCGTAGTAGTACAAAAAGTAGTAGTAGTTGTTATTATGGGAAAAGTAGTAGTAGTCGTAGTAGTTGTAGTAGTTGTAGTTGTAGTAGTAGTAGTAGTCGTAGTTGTAGTAGTAATAGTAGCAGCAACAACAATAATAATAGTAGTAGTAATAGTAGTAGTAGTAGTAGTAGTAGTAGCAATAGTAGCAGAAGTAGTAGTAGTAAGAATAGTAGTAGTACTAGTAGTGATGGTAGTCGCAGTAGTAGTAGTATTAGAAGTAGTTGTAGTTGTAGTACTAGTAGTAATAGTTGTAGTAGTAGTAGTAGTAGTAGCAATAGTAGCAGAATTAGCTGTAGTTGCATAGTCGTAGTCGTAGTTGTTGTATCTACGATAATAGTAGCAGTAGTAGCAGTAGTCGTAGTGGCAAAAGTTGTAGTACTAATAGTAGTAGTAGTGGAAGTAGTAGTAGTAGTTCTAGTAGTAGTTGCAGAGGTAGTTATAGCAAATGTAGTAGTAGTAGTAGTAGAAGTAGTAGCAGTGTTGTTGCAGTAGTAGCAGTAGTTGGAGTAGTAGTAGTAGTTGTTGTAGCACCAGCAGCAAGAGTAGTAGTAGTAGTATTAATGGCCGCAGTTGTAGTAGCAGTAGTAGCAGTTGTTGTAGCAGTAGTAGTAAGAGGAGTAGTGGAGTAGCAACAACAACACTAATAGTAATCTTAGTAGTAGTAATAGTTGTAGTAGTAGTAATAGCAGAAGTAATAGTAGTATAATTAGTAGCAACAACAGTAGTAGTACTAGTAATAATAGTTGTTGTAGTAGTAGAAGAAGCAACCGTAATGGAAGTAGTAGTAATAGTTGCGGTACTAGTAGTAGTACGGGTAATACTAGAAGTAATAGTAGTATTGGAAATTGTAGTAGTAACAGTAGTAGTAGCAGCAGTAGTAGTAGTACTGGTAGTAGCAGTAGTATAAGTACTAGAAGAATTGGTAGAAGTAGTAGAAGTAGAAGAAGTAGTTGTAGCAGTTATTGTTATTGTTGTAGTTGTTGTTGTAGTAGTAGTAGTATTACTAGTAGCAATTGGTGTTTCAGCAGCCGAAGGAGCAACAACAGTAGTAGTATTAGCAGTAGAAGTAGTAGTACTAGTAGCAGTGAAGCAGTAGTGGTGTAGTAGTAGTAGAAGCAGTAATAGTCGTAGTGGAAGTAGTCATAGTAGTATAAGTAATTGTAGTAGTAGTTGTTGTTGTTGTAATAGTTGTGGTAGTAGTTGTAGTAGGTGTCGGTGTAGCAATACATATACCAAGCACCAGTACAAATACTACTCCAAACACTCCTACTAATGTTATGGCTACTACTGCAACAACTACTACTATGACTACTACCACTACTACTACCACTACCACTACTGCAACTTTTAGTACTGCTACTACTACTTCAACTATAACTCCTACTGCTGCTGCTACTAGGACTACTACTACCACTACTTCTACTACTACTACTACTACTTCTAAAACTTCTATTATTACTACTACAACTACAACAATTTCTACTACTACTACTACTATTACCACTGCTACTACTACTACCACCACTACTACCACTATTACTACTTCTACTACAACTTCTACTATTAGTACAACTACTACTACCACTACTACTGCCATAGCTACTACAACTACAACAACTACTACTGTTGCTACAACTTCTACTACTATAACAACTAATACTACTACTACTACTATAATTACAACAACAACAACTACTACTACTATAACAACAACTAGTACTACAACTACTACTACTACTACTCGTATTGCTAGTACCACTATTCCTACCACTACAACTACTACTACTTCTGCTACAACTGCTACAACAACTACTATTGCTACTGCTACAACTCCTACTGCAACTACTCCTACCACTACTACTACTACTACGCCTACTACTACTGCTATTGCTTCTGCTACTACTGCCGCAACTCCTGCCACTACTACTACTGCTATTATTACTACTAATAATTCTATTACTACAACTTCTTCTACAACAACTAGTACTACTACTACTATTGCAACCGCTATAGCTACTACTACTACTACTGCAACTACTACTACTACTACTTCCACTGTAGGAACTACTGCCACAGTAGCTTCTACTGCTGCTATGACTACTACCGCTAGTATTGCTGCTACTACTTTTGCTACTGTTACTGTTGCTACTACTACTGCTACTACTACAACTACTACTACTACTACTACTATTGCTACAACTACTACTAATACTACTAGTGAAACCGCTACTACTGCTGCTACTGCTGCTGCAGCGGTTGCTACTAATACTAATACTACTATTCCTTCTACTTCTCCTACTAATACTACTATTACAACTACTACAACTGCTACAACTGCTGTGACTACTACTACTACTACTACTACTACTATTACTACTACTAATACAACTACTATAACTACTTCTACAGCTATTACCCTTACTATTACTACTGATACTACTTCTTTAACCGCTACTACCAAAACTACTACTACTTGTACTACTACTACAGCTACTACTACAACTCCTATTTTGCTACTACCTTTGCTACCACTACCACTACGACTACTACCACTATTACTGTTACTACTACTACTACTAAAATGACTACAACTGCTTCTTCTATTGCTACTACTGCAACTAATACTACTAGTACTATAGCTACAGCAAATACCTCTACCACTGCTACTACTACAACAACAACTACACCACTACCACAACAACTACTACTTGCACTACTGCTACTCCAATAACTGCAACACCTACAACTACTACTACTACTAGTACCAATACAACTAATACTACTACTACTACTGTGACTACTAACACACTACTAGCACAACAACTACTACTAGCACTATTACTACTCCAACAACTTCTACTATCACTACTACTAACAATACTACAACTTCTACTATTACTACTACAACTTCTACTATTGCTACTACAATTACTCCTACGACTATCACTGCTACTACAGCTACTCCTACTACTTCAACTACTACTACTACTACTACTGCCACTACTACTACTGCTACTACTACTACTACTGCTGCTACTACTACAACTACTCCTATTGCTACTACTACTATTGCTACTACTACTACTACTAGTACTACTACTACTACTATTTCTAGAACTGCTACTACACCAACAACTACTACAATTATTACTACTAATACTACTACTGCTACAACTATTCCCATTGCTACTACTCCTCCTCCTACTACTACTACTACTTCTACAACTACTACTCCTACTTCTACTCCTACTACTACACCTACTGCTACTGCTCCTACTGCTGATACTACTACTGCTACAACTACTACCACAACAACTCCTATAGCTACTACTACTACTACTCCTACTACCTACTAGAGCTACTACTACTACTGCTCCTACTGCTATTACTTTTACTACTACTACTACTATTGCTCCTACTACTACTACTTCCACTACTACTACTACTGCTATTTTTGAAACTACTACTACTACTACTACTACAACTACTACTATTATTGTTGCTGGTATAACTTCTATTACTCCAAGTACTGCAACTACTACTACTCCAACTACTACTACTACTTCTCCTATTACTGGTACTACTTTTGCTACTACTACCACTGCAACTATGACTACTACTACTACTACAAATACTAGTACTCGAACTACTACTGCTACTGCTACTACTACATCTACTTCTACAACTACTACTGCTACTACTACTATTTCTCCTAATGCTAATACCACAACTACTACAACTACTACTACAGCAACTCCTATTGTGACTACTACTACTGCTACTACCTACTACAGCAACCACTACTACAACTAGTACTACTACTACTACTACTACGACATACACTGCTATCACTTCTTCAACTCCTCCTACTACTACTACTACGACAACCATTGCTGCTACTACTATTACTACTCCTACTATTATTATTACTACTACTACTGCTACTACTACTACAACAACAACAACTACTCCTACTCCTACTCCTACTGATACTCCTACTACTACTACTACTACTACTATAGCTGTTGCTACTACTACTATTACTAGAACTGCTACTACACCAACAATTACTATAATTATTACTACTAATACTACTACTACTACAACTACTCCCATTTCTACTACAACTACTACTACTACTACTACTACTTCTACAACTACTACTGCTACTACTACTCCTACTACTACACCCATTGCTGCTGCTCCTACTGCTAATACTACTACTACTGTGACTACTACCACAACAACTCCTATTGCTACTACTACTACTACTCCTACTACCTACTAGAGGTACTACTACTACTGCTCCTGCTGCTGTTGTTCCTACTACTACTAATACTAAAACAAACACTACTACCACTTCTACAACTCCTCCTCCTACTACTACTACAACTACCATTGCGGCTACTACTACTTCTACTACTACTATGTTTACTACCACTACTCCAACTCCTACTCCTACTCCTACTACTACTTCTACTGCTACAACTACTAGTACAACAACTATTTCTGCTACTACTACTTCCACCACTACTATTACTACTATTCTTGAAACTACTGCTACTGCTACTACTGTTGTTGTTGGTACTACCTCTATTACTCCAAGTGCTGCAACTACTACTACTACTATTCTTGAAACTACTGCTACTGCTCCTACTGCTAATACTACTACTACTACTTCTCCTATTACTGCTACTACTTTTGCTATAACTACCACTACCACTACGACTACTACTACTGCTACTAATATGACTGCAACTATAACAACTACTACTTCTACTGCTACTACTACTACTACTACTAGTACTACTACTAATACTTCTTCAACTACTACTACTACTACTTCCTCTACTTCTACTTCTACTACTACTAGTAGTACTTCTTCTTCCACTACTACTAGTAGTACTTCTTCTTCCACTACTACTACTACTACCACTACTACTCCTACTACCACTACTACTATTGCAAATTGTACTATTATTTTTGCTACTACTACTATTAGCACTACTACTACTACTCCATCTACTACTATGACTACTACTACTATGACTCCTGCTGCTGCTGCTACTACTACTACTACTACTACGACTACTGCTATTACTTCCACTACTACTATGACTATCGCTACTACTGATGCTACTGCTACTACTACTACGACTTCTACTACTTCTACTGCTACTAATACTACTACTGTTACCACAACGGCTGCTACTACTACTACAACTACTACAACAACAATAACTACTACTACTACTGCTGCTACTACTACTATGACTACTACTAAAGCGGCTACTAATACTACCACAACTACTACAGTAACTACTGCTACTGCTGTTGCCACTGTTGCCACTACTATAAATACTACTGCTACTGCTACTGCAACTACTTCTATAGCTATTTTTGCTACTGCTGCTGCTACTACTACTACTTTTTCTACTACTAATACTGCTACTACTGCTGCTGCTATTGCTACTACAACTACTACTTGTTTCACAGTGGCTACTACCACTAGTACAACAAGTACTATGACTTCTACTGCTTTTACTACTACTACGATTACTAGTACTATAGGTACTACTACTACTACTACTACTAGCACTACTACTACTACCTCTACTACTATAACTACCATTGTTGTTGTGGCTGTTACTACTGCCACTACTACCACTACTCCTCCTACTATAACAACAATAACTACTACTACAACTTCTGCTAGGACTACCACTTAGGCTTCTACAACTACTACATCTGGTACTACTACTATTACTTATATTGGTTCTACTACTGCTACTTCCGCTACCACTTTTGCTTCTACTACTACTACTGCTGCTACTTCTACTACTACTTCTACTACTACTACAACTATTGTGACTTCTACTGTTGCTCTTACTATTACTACTATGACTGCTACTTCTGCTATTACTACTACCACCACTACTACTATTACTACTATTACTGCTACTACTGCTACTATTACTCCTAATACTACTAATATTACTGCTACTACTGATAGTAACAATAATAATAATAATAAAACAACTATTACTACTATCGCTGCTACTGCTACTGCTTCTACTATTACTATTACTATGGTTACTGCTCCTACTAATGCTTCTCCTTGTACTACTACTATTGTTACTAATACTTATATTACTTCTACGACAACAAGTACTACTACTACTACTGCGACTGCTGCTATTGTAACTACTCTTGCTGCTGCTATTGCTACTTCTACAACAACTAGTACTATACCTATTACTACTACTATTGCTACTGCTACTACAACTACAACTACTACTAATGCTACTACTACTAATACTGCAACTACTACTACTACTATTACTACTACTACTACTATTACTACTACTATAGCTATTTTTGCTGCTGCTACAACTGCTACAATTGCTGCAACTAGTAAAACTAAGGCTACTGCTGCTGCTACTACTACTACTGAAACTACATCTACTACTGCTGCTACAACAACCACTATTACTACTAGTACTATGACTACTATTACAACTACTACTGCTATTACTATGACTACTACCACTACTACCACTAATGCTATTGATACTACCACTTCTCCTATTTCTACGACTTCTACTACTACTACTGATACTACTACTACTGCTGCTGTTACTACTACCACTATTGCTGCTACAACTACTACTACAACAACTACTATTACTACACTACTACTACTATTGGTGTTGTAGCTATTACTACTGCTACTATTGCTACTACTGCAGCTACTACTACAACACAACTACTTCTGTTGCAGTTGCCACTACAACTACTACCACTACAATAATTGTCGCTACTACTGCTACTACTTCAGCTTCTACTACAACATGTCCTACTACTAGTACTACCACTAGTGCTACTAACACTACTACTGCTACTACAACAACTACAACTATCGCTACTAATACTTCGGCTACTACTATTATAACCACTACTACTGCAGCTACTACTACTACTACTACTGCTAATACTACTACTTTTGGTACAGCTACTAGTACAACTACTACTATAAGTACTACTATTACTACTGCTACTACTCCTACTTTAGCTACTACTACTACTACTTCAAGTACAACTACTACCATTGCTACAGCAACAACTACTCTTACTGTTGCTACTGCTGCTACTACTACTACTACTATTTCTACTACTGCCAATACTATTAAAACAACTATTACTACTGCTACTACAACTACTACTATTGCTACTAGCGCTTTTGTTGCTACTGCTGCCACTACTACTACTGCTAATACAGCATCTCCTTTGACTACTATTAGTTCTACTACCCTACTTTTATTACTAGTACAACTACTGCGAGTACTACTACTTTCGCAGCTACAACTATTGTTAGTACTATTGCTACTTCTACTACTGCTATTGCTACTACTACTACTACTACTACTATTGCAGCTAATGCTGCTACGTCTAATTCTACTGGTAATACAATGACTTCTAGTATTGCTACTACTGCTATTGCTACTTTCTCTACTTCTCCCACTACTAGTACTATTGCTACTACAACCACTACTATTGTAACTACTACAACTAGTACTACCACTACAACTACTAATGTTACCACTTCTACTACTGCTGCTGCTAGTACTACTACGACTACTACTTCCATGATTACTACTAGTACTACTAATTTTACAACTACTACTACCACGACTACTACTACTGCTACTGCTACTACAAGTACTACTGCCACAATGGCTACTATTGCTACTACTGCTACTATTGCTGCTGCTACTATACCACTACAACTATTGCTACTACTACTACTATTATTACTACTTTTACTACTACAAATACTTTTCCTGCTATTGCTACTACTGCTACTACTACTAATGTTGCTGCCACAAGTACTACTGCTACTACTGCTACTACTACTCCAACAACTACTTCCACTACTACTACTGCTACTACTACTACTATAGCTATTTCCACTACCACTACCTCTACTACTATTACTCCCACTACTACAACTACTGCTAATACTACTACTACTCCTACTGCTACTACTACTACTACTACTACAACTTCTCCTCCTACTACTACTAGTGCTACTGCACTACTACTTGGCCTACTATTAATCCTGCTGCAACTACAACTACTGCTAGTACTATGTCTTTTGCTTCTACTACAATAGCTATTGCTATAATTACTTCCACTACTGCTACTATTGCCATTACTATTATGACTACTACTACTACTATTGCTATTACTGCAGCTACTGCTAGTACTACTGTGACTACTACTGCTTCTACTACAACAACTACTACTACTACTTATTCTACTTCTAACACTACTATTACTACCGCTACTACTACTACTGATGCCGCTATTACTACTGATTCCACTACTACTATTAGTACTACTACTAATTTTACTACTGTTAATACTACTATTGCTACTACTACTGCTACTACTCCTACTACTATTGCTACTTCTGCTGCGAATACTACTACTACTACAACTACTACTACTACTGCTACTACTACTACTTCTACTACTGCTATTGCTACTACTGCTACTACTACTGCAGCTTCTCCTCCTCCTCCTATTACTACTACAGCTACCACTACTAATACTACTCCTACTACTACTACTACTCCTCCTCCTCCTGCAACTACTACTACTCCTACTATTGCTGCTGTTACTACTCTAACTCCCATCCTACTACTAATACTGCTACTACTACTACTAGTGCTATTATGGCAGTAACTTCAACTATTACTACTACTACTACTACTACTATTACTTCTACTACTACTACTTCTATTATGACTAGTACTACTTTTACTACACCTACTGCTGCTACTGCTACTAGCACTACTTCAACTAGTATGACTGCTGACACTACTACTACTACTACTTTTAATACTTCAACTCCTTCAACTAGTTCTACTACTACCACTTCTACTATAGCTACTTCTTATACTACTACTATTACTACAACAATGACTCCTACTACTACTACTTCTACTGCTATAAATGTTTCTGCTACTATTACTGTTACTACTGCTACTGCCACTACTGCTACTACTATTGCTGCTGCTAGTACTACTACTACAACTACTAGTACTATTGCCGCTACTACTACGACTACTACTTCTACTACTTTTACTAGTACATCAAATATTTCTATTTCTACTACTATAGCTTCTACTTCTACTACGACTGCTTCTGCTACTACAGCTACTAGTGCTCCTATTGCTACGACTACTATAGCTACTGCAACAAACGAAACAACTATTGCTACTACTACTACTACTACTACTACTATTACTATGACTACTACTATTTCTAGTCCTACTCCTACTACTGCTTCTACTATGACAACTATTATTACTACCACTAGTACTACTACTGCTACAACAACTACTACTTCTACTCCTACTCCTACTAATACTATTGCTACTACTACTACTACTAAAGCTGCTACTGCTACTGCTACTATTGCTACTATTGCTACTACCACAACTTCTACTACTACTACTACTACTACTACTACTACTACTACTACTACTACAACTATAGCTATTCTTACTACTTCTGTTACTACCACTCGTCCTACTACTACTACAATGAGAACTACTTCTGCTACTACTATGACTACTACTATTCCTAGTCCTAGTCCTACGACTGCTACTGCTATTACAGCTACTGCTACACTTACTCCAACTTGTACAACTACTACTACCACCACCACTATTAATAATACTACTACTACTACTATTACAACTGCTAATACTAATTTTACTACTACAGCTACAACTACTAATACTACTACTACAACAACAACAACAACTACTACTACTACAATGACTACTACTAATACTACTACTATTACTACTACAAGAACTACCACAACAACTACTATGACTATTATTGTTGCCACTTCTACTATTACAATGGCTACTACTACAACTATTGCTGCTACTAATACTACTACGATAACTATTACAACTACTAATAGTAATTTCACCACTACTGCTGCTACAACTACTACTAATACTACTACTACAACAACAATAACGACAACAACTACTACTACTATTACAACAACTATTACTAATAGTACTACTATTACTACTACAACTACTAATACTAATCTTACAACTATTACTACTCCTACTAATATTACAACTACTATTGCAATAACTACTACACCTACAACTACTATTACTAGTACTTTTGCAATTGCTACCAATTCTACTACTCTTATAGCTACTGCTACAGCTACTACCACTACTACTCCTATTACAACCACTATAACTACTACTACTACAACCACTACTACTGCTCCTGCTACTACTACTACTTCTACTACTGCTTCTACTGCTACTACTACTACTACTTCAACTATTACAACTACTAATACTCCTACTACTACTACTACTACTATTACTACTCCTACTCCTACTACTATAACTACTATGGCTAATACTACTCCTACTCGAACTCCCATTACTACAACTACTCTGACTACTACTACCCCTACCCAACGACTACTACTCCAACTACCACTACTACTACTGCTCCTACTACTACTCTTATTATTATTACTACTACACCTACTCCAACTACTACTACTACTATTGCTTTTACTACTACTACTACTTCTATGACTACTAATACTAGTACTAGTACTACAACTACAACTACGACTCCTACGGCTACAACTACTACTTCTTCTACTACTACTACAGTTGTTGCTGTCACTGCTGTGGCTGCTACTACGACTACTAGTCCTACTACTCCTACTACTACTACTACTACTACTACTACTACTACTACTATTGCAACAAATACTATTCTTACTACTACTACTACAACTAGTCCTAACACTACTACTACTACTACTATTACTGCTATCGTTATTACCACTATTACTATTACTATTACTATTACCGCTAATACTACTATTGCTACTTCTACTACTACTCCTACGACTACTACTTAAACTAATAATAGTACTACTACTGCTAGTAGCAATAGTATAAGTAGCAAAAGTAGTTGTAGTAGCAGAAATATTAGTTGTAGCAGTGATAATAATAGTAGTAAAAGTAGCTATCAGAGTAGCTTTGGGAGTTAGTAGTAGTAGTAGTCAGAGTAGTAGTAGTAGGAGTAGTAGTAGCAGGAAGAGCAGGAGGTGAAGGAGGAGGAGTAGTAGTAGTAGTAGTAGCAGTAGTAGTAGGAGTAATATTAGTAGTAGTAGTAGTAGTATTAGTAGTAGTAGTAGTAGTACTAGTAGTAGTAGTACTAGTACAAGTATTAGTAGTTATAGTAGCAGTAGTAGTTGCGGTAGTAGTAGTAGTAGAAGTCGTAGTAGTTATATCAATAGTAGTTAGAAGTAGTATTAGTAGAATTTATAGCAGTAGTAGTCATAGTAGTAGTAGTAGGGGTAGAAGTAGGAGTAGTTATTTTAGTAGTATTAGTGATAGTAGTAGTAGCAATAGTAGTAGTAATATGAGCTGGAGGAGTAGTAGTAGTAGTTGTTGTTGTTGTTGTTGTTGTAGTAGTAGTAGTAGTTATTGTAGCAGTAGTAGTCATAATGGTGGTAGTAGCCATGGTGGTTGTAGTAGGGGAATTTGTACTAGTAGCAATAGTACTTATTTTAGTACTAGTAGTACTCGCAGTAGTAGTTGTGGGAGTAGAAGTAGATGTAGTAGTAGTAGTAGTAGCAGTAGGAGCAGAAGTACTATTAGTAGTAGCAGTAGGAGCAGAAGTAGTAATAATAGTAGTAGGAGAAGTACTGCAGTACAAGCACAAGTAACAATAGCAAAAACAATTGTAGTAGAAGTAGTAGTAGTAATATTGGTTGCTATAGTAGTAGTTGTAGTGGTAGTTGTAGTAATGGTAGTAGTAGTAGATGTATTAGTAGTTGTAGTAGTAGTAGCAATGGCAATGGTTATATCAGCAGTAATAGCAGTAGTTGTAGTAGTTGTTGCTGCTGTAGCATTAGTAGTAGCATTAGTAGCAGTAGTAGCAATAGTTGTAGTAGAAGTTGTAGTAGTAGTAGTAGCAGCAGCAGCAGTAGTAGTACCACTATTAGTAGTAGTAGCCGCACAAGTAGTATTAATAGTAGTAGCCGAAGTACTAGTGGTAGTAGTAGAAGTAGTATTAGTGGCGACCAATTTGGGGCCATCAACGTCGGCACCAGCATTTGCGGAGCAGAGAGCTTCTGCACGATTCAAAGGAGGGATGAATAATGAGATGTGGACCCTCCCATCAGCACGACAGGCAGGGGAAGCCATGTTCATCATCCCAGAGCTAGCAGTAGTAGTTGTAGTAGTAGTAGTTGCTGAAGTTGTTGTAGCAATAGTAGTAGTAGTGGTAGTAGTAGTAATAGAAGCCGCTGCAGTAGTAGTAGCAGTAGTAGTAGTAATAGTTGTAGTAGTAGTAGTAGTTGGATTAGTGGTAGTAATAGTAGTAGTAGTTATTGTATTAGTAGTAGAAGTAACAACTACATCAAAAGTTGTAATAGTGGTAGTAGTCATTGTAGTAGCAGTAGCAGTAGTAGTAGCTGAAGTAGTGGTAGTAGTAGTAGTAGTAGTAGCAGCTGTAGTAGCAGCAGCAGTAGTAGTAGTAGTAATAGCAATAGTAGTAGTAGTATTTGCAGTAGTACTAGTAGTGGTAGTAGTAGAAGAAGTAGCAGTCATCGTAGCGAAAGTAGTAGTAGTACTGGGAGTGGAAGTACTAGTAGCAGCTGTAATAGCAGTACTAGTAGTAGTGCAGTAGTTGTAGCAATAGTAGTAGCAGAAGTGGTAGTAGTAGTAGTTGTTGCAATTGTAGTAGTAGTGGTAATAGAAGTCGTAGTAGTAGTAGTAGTAGTAGTAGTAGTAGTAGTAGTAGTAGTAGTAGTAGTAGTAGAGGTAGTGGTAGTAGTAGTAGTGGTTGCAACAATAGTAGTAGAAGCAATAGTCGTGGTAGTAGTAGTTGTTGTGGTCGCACCAATAGTATTAGCAGTAGTAATAGTAGTTGTGCCTATAGTATTAGTAGTAGTAGTAGTATGAGGAGGAAAAGTAGTAGTAGTAGCAGTAGCAACAGTAGTAGAATTTGTCATGCAGTAGTAATAATAGTAGTAGTAGTAGTAGCATCAGTACTTATAGTAGTAGTCGTACTAGTAGCATTAGTGGCAAAAATAGCAGTAGTGATCGCAGTTGTAGTAGTAGTAGCAATTGTTGTAGTAGCAGTAGCAGTACTAGTAGTTGCATTAGTGGCAGAAGTAGAAATCATAGTAGTGGTTGCAGTTATAGCAGTAGTAGCAACAGTAGCAGAAGTACTAGTTGTTTCTATCATAGTAGTAGTAGTTGTAGTAGTAGTATTAGCAGCAGTAATAGTTATAGAATGAGAAGTAGTTGTATTAGTAGTAGTACCAGCAGTATAAATTGTCTTGGTATCAATACTAGCAGTAGCACAGGTAGTAGCAGCAGTAATAATAGTAGTAGGACAATTAGTAGTCATAGCAGAAGTAGTGGAAGTTGTACTAGAAATTCTAGTATTAATAGCTATAGAAGCAGTATTAGTAGCACTTGTAGTAGCAGAAGCACTAGTAGCAGTAGCTATAGCACTAGTAGTAACCGTAGGAATAGTGGTAATAGTAGTTATAGTCCTAGTAGTTGTGGCTATAGCAACAGTAGCAGTTTTAGCAACAGTTGTAGAAGTAGTAGTAATTTTATTGGCAGCCAAATTAGTGGTAGTAGTAGTGGCAGTAGCAGTAGCAGCAGCAGCTGCAGCAGTAGTAGTTATTATTATTGTAGTAGTAGCAGTAGTAGTAGTAATAGTAGTGATGGTAGCAATAGTAGCAGTAGTAGTAGAGGCAATAGTTGTAGCTATGGTAGTTGTAGCGGCAATCGAAGAAGTGGTAGCTGTAGTAGCAGTAGTAACCTTAATAGCAGCAGTAGTAGTAGTTGCAATCGTAGTAGTAGCAGCAGCAACAAAGCAGTAGTAGAAGTAGTAATAGAATGATGAGTAGTAGTAATACTAGTTGTTGAAGTAGTAGTAGTAATACTAGTAGTAGCAATGGTAGAACTAGTGACAGTAGTATTAGTTGGAGTAGCAATAGCAGTAGGAACAGTAGAAGTAGTAGTGGCAATAGTAATAGAAGCAGTGGTAGTAGTAGCAATATTAGTAGTATTAGGGGTTGTCGTTCTAGTCATAGTAGTAGCAGTAGCAGCAATAGTAGCAGTAGTAATAGTAGCAGCAACTGTAGTAGCAGTAGCAGTTGGTGTAGTTGAAGTACTAGTAGTAGTAGTAATAGTAGCAGTAGCAGTTGTATTAGGATAAGTAGTAGTAGTAATAGTAGTAGTAGTAGTAGTAGCAGTAGCAGTAGTATTCGGATAAGTAGTAGCAGTAGTAGTAATAATAGTAGTAGTTATTGTTGTAGTAGTAGTAGTACAAGTTATTGTAGTAGCAGTAGCTGTTGTACAGCAGCAGCAATAGTAGTAGTTAAAGGAGTAGAAGTAGTGGTAGCAACAGTAGCAGTAGTAGTTGTAGTAGTAGTAATAGTAGTAATAGTAGTAATAGTAGCAGAAGCAGAAGTAATAGTAGCAGTAGTTGTTGTTGTAATAGTTCTTGTAGATGTAGTATTAGTTATGGTAGTAGTAGTAGTAGAAGTAGTTGTAGTTGTAATAGTAGTAGTAGTAGTAGTAATTGTAGTAGTTGTAGTGGCTGTAGCTGTAGTAATAGCAAGAGCAGTAGTGGTAGTAGTAGTAGTAGCAGCAGTAGTAGTGGTAATAGCCGCACAAGTAGTAATAGTACTGGTAGCCATAGCAGTGCTAGCAGGAGTAAAAGCGATTGTTGTACTGGTAGTAGTAGTAGTGGTAGTAGTAGAAGTAGTAGCTGTAGCAGTAGAAGTAATAGTAGTAGTGGTCGTCGTAGGTGCACAAGTTGCAATAGTAGTAGCAATAGCAGTAGCTGCTGCAGTTGTTATAGTAGTAGTAGTAGTATTAGTGGTAACGGTAGGAGTAGCAAAAATAGTAGTAGTAGTAGGAGGAATAGTAGTAGT
The DNA here is from genome assembly GCA_005019695.1 of Trichopus zeylanicus subsp. travancoricus. Lineage (NCBI taxonomy): Eukaryota > Viridiplantae > Streptophyta > Magnoliopsida > Dioscoreales > Dioscoreaceae > Trichopus > Trichopus zeylanicus. The sequence continues at coordinate 19,165 of RXID01015310.1, read as the reverse complement.
TGTTGTTGTAGTAATAGTAGCGATAGTAGCAGTAGTATCAGTAGTAGTAGTAGTAGTAGTAGTAGTTGTAGTAGTAGCTAAAGTAACAGTTGTAGTAGTAGTAGCAATATTAGTAGAAGTAGAAGTAGTCGCAACAGCAGTCGGAGAAGTAGTTGTGGTAGTAATAGTTTTACCAGTTGGGGTAGTAGTAGTACTTGTTGTTATAGTAGAAGTAGTAGTAATAATAGTAGTAGTAGTATTTGCAATAGTTGTAACAGTCGTAGTGATAGTAGAAGTAGTTGTTATGGTAGCACTGGCAGTAGTAGCCGTAGTAGTAGTAGTAATAGTTATACAAGAAGTAGCAGCAGTAGTAGAAGCAACAATAGTTGCAGTAGTAATGGTTGTAGGAGTAGTAGTACTAGCAATAGTAGTACCTACAGTAGCTGTAGTAGTTGTAGAAGTAGGTGTAGTAGTAGCACCAATAGTGGCGGTATTTGTAGTAGTAGTAGTAGTACTAGTTGTAGAAGTAGCAACAGCATGAGTGATAGTAGTAGCAGTAGTAACAGCAGTCATAGTAGGAGAAATAGCAGAAGCAACAGTAGTAGTAGTGATAGTAGGATATAAAGTCGTATTAGCAGTACAAATACTAATAGCATTAGTTTTGATAGTAGTAGTAGTGTAGTGGTAGTAGTTGTAGTAGAAGTAGCAGTAGTTGTTATAGTAGTAATAGAAGTAGTAGTGGTAGTCGTAGTAGTAGTTGCCATAGTAGTTGTAATGGTTGTAGTACTAGTAGCATTAGTAGTAGTACCTGTAGCAGTACAAGTTGTAGTAGGAGTAGGGGAAGTAGTATTAGCAGCAGTAGTAGTTGTAGTAGTAGTAGTAGTTATTGCAATAGTAATAGTAGCAGAAGTAGTAATAGTAGTAGTCGCTATTGTAGTAGTAGTCCTCATAGTAGTTGTGGTAGTAGTCATAGCAGCTATAGTTGTAGTAGACGCAGTAGCAATAGTAGTAGTAGTATCAGTAGTTGTAGCAGAAGTAGTAATAGCAACACTAATAGGGGCAGTATTAGAAGTAGTAGTAGAAGAAGCATCAAAAGTGGTAGTAGCAGTAGTAGTAGATGTAGTTGCAATAGTAGTAGTAGTAGTAGTGGCAATAGTAACAGTTATAGTCGTAGTAGCAATAGTTGTAGAAGTAGTTGTAGAAGTAGTAGTAGTAGTAGCCGTAATATGAGATGTGGCAGTAGTCATAGTATTAGTAGCAGTAGTAGTAGCTGTAGTAGTAGCAGAAGTGGTAGTAGTAGGAGAAGTGGTGGTAGTATTAGTAGTACTAGTAGTGGTAGTTTTAGTAGCAGCAGTCGTACTAGCATAAGTAATAGTAGTAGCTATAGTAGCTGTAGTAGTAGCATAAGTAGTGGTAGTAGTAGTAGCAACAACAGTAGGAGTAGTAGTAGCTGTAGGAGTAGCGGAAGAAATATCAGTAGTTGTAGTAGATGAAGTAGTAGAAGTAGGAGAAGTTGTTGTAGTAGCAGTAGTAGAAATAGTAGTCATAGTAGTAATAGCAATAGCAGTCGTAGTAGTAGTAGTAGTAGTACTAGTAATAGTAATATTAGTAGTAGTTTTATTAGTAGTAGTAGAAGTAGTGATAGTAGTAGTTGTTATTGTAGCATAAGTCATAGTAGTTGTATTAGTAGTCATACCAACCATAGTAGTAGTATCAGTAGTAGTAGTGGAAGTAGTAATAGCAACACTAATAGGCACTATATTAGTGGTTGTAGTAGAAGCAGTAGAAGCAGTTGTAGAACTAGTAGAAGTAGGAGTGGTAGTAATAGTAGGGGCGATAGTAGCAGTAGTAGAAGTATAAGTAGTAGTAGCAGCTGTAGTAGTAGGAGTATCTGTAGTGGTAGTAGTGGTTGTAGTAGTAGTAGTAGTTGGAGTGGTAATAGTAGTAGCGATAGTAGCAGCAGCAGCAATAGTAGCAACAGTAGTGGTGGTAGTAGTAGTAGTAGTTGTTGTGGTAATAGGAGTAGCGTTAGTAGTAGCAGCAATAGTAGCAGCCGTTGTAGTATAAGTTGTAGGAGGAGAAGTAGTAGTAGTAGCAGTTGCAGCAGTGGTAGTGGTAGTAGTAGTGGTAGTAGTAATAGCTGTAATAGTAATAGTAGCAGTCATAGCAGTCGTAGCAGTAGTAGCCATAATAGCAATAGTAGTAGTAGTAGCGGTCATAACAGAGTAGCAGAAGTACTAGTAGTAGTGTAGCAGCAATAGTCGCAGTATCGACAGCAATAGTAGTAGTAGTAGTAGTAGGAGTAGCAATGGTAGGAAGAGTTACAGTACTATTACTAGTAGTAGCAGTGATAGTGGTAGCAGCATCAATTATAGGTGTAGAAGTAGTAGTAGTAATAGTAGCGTGAGAAGTATTAGTAATTGAAGTTGTAGTAGAAGTAGGAGAAGAAGTTGTGTAGACGTAGTGGTTGTACTAGTAGTAGAAACAGTATTAGTAGTTGCAATAGTAGTAATAGTAGTAGGTGTAGTAGTTGTTGTAATAGTAGCAGTAGGAGTAGTTGTAGAGGTTAGTAGTAGTAGTAGCAGCATTAGTAGTAATAGGAGTAGTAGAAGTAATAGTTGTAGCAATAGTAGTAGTAATAGCAGTAGTAGAAGCAGCAGCAGCAGCAACAGGAGTAGTAGTAGTAGTAGTAGTAGTAGTAGTAGTAATAGGATTAGTTGTAGCGGTAGCTGTAGCAGAGTAGTAGTAGTAGTCGTAGTAGCAGAAATAGCAAAAGTAGAAGTAGTAGTAATAATACTTGCAGTAGTAGTAGTAATAGTACTAGTAGCTATAGTAATAGTAGTAATTGGTGTAATAATGGTACTAGTAGTAAAGAAGGAGCTGTAGTAGTGGTAGTAGTGGTAGTAGTAGAAGTAGTAGTAGTAGTAGTAGTAGTAGTAGTAGCTAGTAGTAGGAATAGGTGTAGGAGAAGAAGTAGTAGTAGATTTTGTTTTAGGAGTAGTAGTATCTACAGTTGTAGTAGTAGCAGAAGTAGCAACAGTAGTAGCAGCAATTGTAGTGGTAGTAGCTATGGTAGTAGCAACAGTAGTTGTAGTATTAGCAGTAGCAGTAGTAATAGTTGTAGCAGTAGCCGTTGTAGCAGTAATAGTAGTAGTAGTAATAGTAGTAGTAATAGTAGTAGTAGTAGTAGTAGCAAAAGTAGTAGTCATCATAGTTGTAGTAGCAATGTTAGCAGTAGTTGCATTAGCAATAGTAGTCATCATAGTTGTAGCAACAGTATTAGCATTAGTGGCAGTATTTGTAGTAGTAGTAATAGTTGCAATAGTAGTAGCAGATGTAGTAGTAGTCATAGTATTTGAAGTAGTAGTAGCACTGTGAGTATTAGTAGTAGTAGTATTAGTAATAATAGTATTGTAGTAGTAGTATTTGTTGTAGTAGTAATTATAGTTGCAGAAGTTATAGTTATAGTAGTAGATTTAGTTGTATTAGGCATAATAGTAGTAGTACTTGGAGTAGTAGTATTAGGAGTAGTAGTAGAGGTATTAGTAATAGCAGTAGTTAGAGTAGTGGAAGTAGTAGCAGGGGTAGTAGTAGTTGTTGTTGTTGTAGTAGTAGCAATAGAAGAAGCAATAGTAGTCAAAGTAGTTGCAGTAGTAGTAGTAGTGTCAGTAGTAGTTGTAGTTCTAGTAGTAGTAGTAGTAGTAGAAGTCGTAGGAGGATAAGAAGCAGAAGTAGTAGTTGTAGCAATGGTAGCAGCAGCAGTAATAGCAGCAGTAGTAGTAATTGTAGTAATAGCTGTGTTGTAGTAGTCGTAGTTATAGTCGTAGTAGTAGCTGCAGTGGTAGTAGTAGCAATAGTAGCAGTCTTAGCAGTCGTAGCAGTAGTAGTGGTAGCAGCAATATTGGTAGAAATAGCAGTAGAAGTAGTCGTAGTTGTTGTAGTAGTAGAAATAGTAGTAGTAGTTGCAATAATAGTTGTAGCAGTAGTAGTAGTTGAAACTATAGTATAAGTAGGAGTAGCAGAAGTAGTAGTGGTAGTAATAGGAGTAGGAGGAATAGTAGTTGTAGCACAAATAGTAGAAGTAGTAGCATTAGTATTTTTAGTAGGAGTAGTAGTAGTAGTAGTAGCAACAGTAGTAGTACTAGTTGTAGTAGTAGCAATTATTTTAGTAGTACTAGAAGTAGCCGCAACAACAGTAGCAGTAGTAACAGTAGTAAGCGTAGTAGTTGTAGCATCATAGTAATAGTAGTAGTAGCAGTAGCAGAAGTTGTTGTAGCAGTAGTGGTTATTGTTGTAATAGTATTAGTAGCAGTAGCAAAAGTAGTAGTAGTAGGAGAAGCAAATTTAGTAGTATTACTAGTAGTAGTTGTAGTTGGAGCGATAGTATAACAACAGTAGTAGCAGTAGTTGCTGTGGTGGTAGTAGTAGTAGTAGTAGTAGTAGAGGTAGTTGCAACAGTAGCAGAAGTAGTTGGCATTGTACTAGTTGAAGTATTTGGAGTAGAAGTAGTTGTAGTAGTAGAAGTAATCAGAGTAGCAGCAGTAATAGTAGTAGTAGAAGCAGTAGTAGTGGTAGCCATAGTAATATACATTGTAGTAGCAGTAGTAGTTGTAGAAGTCATAGTAGTAGCATTAGTAGCAACAATAGCAGTAGTAGTGGCGACAGTAGTAGTAGTAGTAGTAGTGGTAGTAGTATTTGTAGCAATTGTAGTAGTAGAAGTAGTAGTAGTTGTTGAAGAAGTAGAAGTAGCTATTATTGTAAGAGAAGCGGATGTAGTAGTAGTAGTAGTAGTAGTAGTAGTAGTAGTAAAAGTCATAGTACTAGTTAGTAGTTATAGTGGTAGTACTATTAGTAGTAGTTGTTATTGTTGTAGTAGTAGTAGTTGCTGTAGCAATAGAAGCATTAGTAGAAGTAGTAGTAGGAATAGTGGTAGTAGAAGTATCATTAGAAGTCGTAGTAGGAGAAATAGTAGCAATAGCAACAACAACAACAGCAGCAGTAGTAGTGGTAGTAGGATGAGTAGTAGTAGTATTAGTAGGCACAGTAGTAGTAGTAGTCGTAGTGGTAGTAGCAGTAGTAGTAGTAATTGTAGTAATAGTAGTAGTAGAAGTAGTCATAGTACTAGTAGCAGTAGTAGCAACAGCAGTAGTAACAGTAGTAGTAGCACGAGTAGCCGTAGTACGATAAGGAGTTGCAGTAGAAGTGGTAGTAGTAGAAGTAGTAGTAGTAGTAGCAGTAACAGTAGTAGCCATGGTAGTAGTAGAAGTATGAGAAGTACTAAGAGTCACAGTAGTAGTAGTAGAAGTAGTCGCAAAAGTAGTATCAGTAGTAGTAGTTGCAGTTGTAATAGTAGTAGGAGAAGTAGTAGGAGTAATTGTATTAGTGGCAGTAGCAGCAACAGCAACTGCTGTAGTAGTAGTAATAGTAGCAGTTGTAATAGTGGCAGCAGCAGTAGTAGTATTAGTAGTAACAGTTGCATTAGAACTAGTAGTAGTTATATTAGTAGTTGTATTAGCAGAACATCATAGTAGTAGTAGTAGTAGTAGTAGTAGGGGTTGGACTAGGAGTAGTAGTAGGAGTAGTACTAGTTGCACCAGGAGTATTGGTAGTGGCAGTAGTAGCTAAGTAGTAATAATGGTAGTAGCAGTAGTAGTTAAAGTAGTAGTAGTAGTAGTATTAGCAGTGGTGCTTGGAGTAGGAATTGGAGTTGGAGTAGTATTAATAGTTGTAGGAGTAGTAGTAGTTGCAATAGTAGGACTGGGCATCAGAATAGTGGTAGTAGTTGTTGTTGTAGTCTCGGCGTCGTGTCTGTTGTGGTGTTTGCTTCGGAGCTCAGTAACGCGGCGGAGTGTGTCGTCGGCCGTCCGCGTCGTCCGCTTCGTCTTAGTCTAGTGTGTCCCTAGTCGTGAGCGTAGTCGTCTAATGGCCACTTTACTCTTCGTCCTCGTCCTCTCGTGTCGTCCGAGTTGGAGTCGTAGCAGTATTAGTTGTAGTAGCAGAAGTTGTGGTAGTAGTAGCACTAGTAGTAGGAGCAGTAGTAGTTGTAGGAGTAGTGATAGGAGTAGTTGCAGTAGTAGTTGTTGTTGAAGTAGTAGTAGTAGCAGAAGTAGTAGTGGTAGTAGTCTTAGCTTTAGGAGCTGGTGTAGTAACAGTAAAAGTAGCAGAAGTCGTAGTAGTAGTAGTAGTAGTTATAAGAGTTGTAGTAGTATTAATTGTAGTAGTAAATCTAATAGTAGCAGTAGTCGTAGTAGTAGTCGTGTCAGTGGTAGAAGTAGTAGAAGTGGTAGTAGTAGGTGCCGGTGTAGTAGTTGAAGTTGGAGCTGAAATCGTGGTAGTAGAAGCACTAGTTGTAGTAGTAGTAGTAGTTGTGGGAGTAGTAGTAGGAGTAGTAGTATTAGTATTAGTAGTAATTGTCTTAGTCGTAGTTGTTCTTGTAGTAGTTGTTGTAGTAGTATTAGGAGTAGTTATAGTCGTACTACTAGTAGTAGTAGCAATAGTTGCCCTTGTAGCAGAAGGAGTATTAGGAGTAGTAGTAGTAGTAGTACTAGCAGTAGAAGTAGCAGCAGCAGCAGTAGTAGTAGTAGTTATAGTAGTAGTAGTAGTAGTAGTAGTAGTAGTAGTAGTAGTGGTAGTAGTTATTATTGTACTTGCCACAGTAGAAGTCATTGTAGGAGTATGAGTAGAATTTGTACAAGTAGTAGTTGTAGTAGTAGTCGGAGTTGAAATAGGAGTAGCTATTTTAGTAGTATTAGTAGTATTAGTGATAGTAATAGTAGCAGTAGTAGTTGTAATAGTAGTAGTAGTAGTAGTAGTAGTAGTAGTAGTAGTAGTAGTAGTAGTAGAAGTAGTAAAAGAAGTAGTAGTAGTAGTGGTATTAGTAGTAGTAATAGTAGTAGTAATAGTAGTAGAAGTAGTAGTAGTGGTAGTGGTAGTAGTCATAGTAGTAGTTGTAGAAATAGTAGTCATTGCAGTAGTAGTAGCAATGGTGGTAGTAGTAGGGGTAATAGTTGTAGTAGCAATAGTAGCTATTGTAATACTAGTAGTAGCAGCAACAGTAGTAGTGGTAGTAGTAGTAGATGTAGTAGTAGTAGTAGCAATAGGAGCAAAAGTGCTAGTAGTAGTAGCAATTGGAGTAGAAGTAGCAGTATTACAAATAGTGGTAGTAGTAATAGAAGTTGTAGCACTGTAGCAGCAGCAGAAGTAGAAGTAGTGCAGTACTAGGAAAAGTAGTAGTAGTAGTTGTTGCAGTATTAGTAGCCGCAATAGTAGTTATTGTAGTAGTTGGAGTACCGATAGTAGCAGTAGATGTAGCAGTAGTGGTAGTAGTGGTAGCAGCAGCAGTTCTTGCTGCAGTAGCAGCAGTACTGCAGCAGTAGTTGTAGTAGAAATTATAGTAGTAGTAGTAGTAGTAGTAGCACTAGTAGTAGTAGTAGCTATAGTAGCAGAAGTAGCAGTAGTAGTAATAGGTGTAGTAGTAGTAGCAGAAGTTGTAGTAGTAACTGTAGTACTAGTAGTAGTGGTAGTAGACATAGTAACAGTAGTAGTAGTAGCAGTTGTAGTGGTAGCAGTTGTAGTAGTTGTTGTAGCAGCTGTAGTAGTAGGGGTAGTAGTAGAAGCAAATGCTGCAGTAGTAGTAGTAGTAATAGTTTTAGTAGCACTAGTAGCAGTAGGAGTAGTGGTGGTAGTAGTAGTAGTTATTGTAGTAGTAGCAGCAATAGTAATTCCAGCAAAAGTTGTAATAGTAGTAGTTGTAGCACTAGTTGCAGTAGTAGCAGTAGTTGTAGCTTAAGTAGTGGTAGTAGTAGTTGTTGTAGTAGCAGCAGTAGTAGTAGTTGTAGTAGTTGTAGACGTTCTAGTAGTAGTACTAGCAATAGTTGCAGTAGTAGTTGTAGTAGTAGTAGCAGTAGCAATAGTAGCTGTCGTACTAGTAGGGGTAGTAGAAGAAGTAGGAGTAGTACTAGCGAAAGTAGCAGTAGTAGTAGCAGTAGAAGTACTACTAGTAGTTGTTGCAATAGTACTAGTAGTAGTAGCAGTAGTTGTAGCAATAGTAGGAGGAGAAGTGGTGGTACTAGTAGTAGTTATTGTTGTATTAGGAGTTGTCGTAGTAGTCCCAGTCATAGCAGTAGTAGCAGTAGTAGTAGTAGCAATACTAGCAAGAACTATAGTAGTGGCAGCAGTTGTTGCAATAGCTGTAGTTGGAATGCTAGTAGTAGTAGTATCAGTAGCAGTAGTAACAGCAGCAGTAGTATTATTAGGAGAAGTAGTAGTGGTAGTAGTAGTAGGAGTAGTAGTAGTCGGAGTAGTAGTAGTTGTAGTAGTAGTAGTAGTAGCTATTGTAGAAGCAGTAGCAATAGTAGTAGTCGAAGGAGGAGTAGTAGTAGTCGCAACAGTTGTAGTAGTAGTAATAGTAGCAGCTGCAGTAGTAATAGTAGTAGTAGTTGTTGTTGTAATAGTACTTGTAGCTATAGTAGTAGTGATACTAGTAGTAGTAGTAGTACTAGTAGCAGTAGTCGTAGTAGTAGTAAGCATAGCTATAGTAGCAGCAGTAGCTGTAGTAGCAGGAGTAGCAGTAGCAATAGTAGTAGTAGTTGCAGCACTAGTAGGAATAGTACTGGTTGTCAGAGTAGCGATAGCATGTGTGGTAGCAATGGTTGTTGTGGTAGTGGTAGTAGTGGTAGTAGTAGAAGAAGCAGCCATAGCAGTAGAAGTAGTAGTAGCAGTAGTTGTAGTAGTTGGATAAGTTTCAATAGTAATAGCAGTAGCTACTATAGTTGTTTTAGTAGTAGTAGTAGTATTAGTAGAAAAATTAGTAGTAGCAAAAATGGTAATAGTGGTAGTAGTTGTAGTAGTAGTAGCAGTAGTAGCAGGAGTAGTAGTAGTAGTTACAGTAGTAGCAGTAGTAGTAGATGCAGTAGCAATAGGTATTGTCGTAGTAGTAGTTTTAGTAATTGGGGTACTAGTAGTAGTTGTTGTTGGAGTAGTAGTTGCAATAGTAGCAGTAGTTGTAGCAATAGTAGTAGTAGTAATTGCAGTAGTTGTAGCAGTCTTCGTAGGAGTAGAAGCAGTTATTGTAGTAGCACAAGCAGTAGTAGCCGTAGTAGTAGTAATAGTTGTACTAGAGGTAGTAGTAGTAGGAGGAGCAATAGTAGTAGCAGTAGTAGTGGTTGTAGGAGTAGTGGTACTGGCAATAGCAATAGTAGGAATAGCTGTAGTAGTAGCACTAGCAGCAGCAGTAGTAGTAGAAGTAGGAGTAGTAGCACCAGCAGAAGCAGAAGTTGCAGTAGTAGTAGTAGTACTTGTAGTAGAAGTAGCAGCATCATGAGTCATATTACTAGCAATTGTAGTAGCAATAGTAGTAGAAGTAGTAGTAGTAGTAGTAGTAATAGTAGGAGGTGAGGTCGTAGCAAAAGTAGAAATAGTAGTAGCATTAGTTTTCATAATAGTAGTAGTGGTAGTAGTTGTTATAGAAGTAGTAGTAGTGGAAGTAGCAATAGTTGTGATAGTAGTGGTAGTGGTTGTAGTACTAGTAGTATTAGTAGCAGTACTTGTAGTAGTACAAGTCATAGTAGGAGCATGGGAAGTAGTACTCACAACAGTAGTAGTTGCAGTAGTAGTTATTATTGCAGTAGTAGTAGCAGTAGTAGCAGCAGTCGGAGTTGTAACTGTAGTAGCATTAGTAGTTGCAGTAGTTGTAGAAGTTGTTGTTGTTGTAGTAGTAGCAGTAGCATTAGTAGTACTTACAGTAGTAGAAGTTATGACAACGATAGCAATAGTAGTAGCAGTAGCAGCTACTGCTGCAGTAGTGGCCGTAGTAGTAGTAGTAGTAGTAGAAGTAGAAGTAGTGGTGGTAGTACCAGGAGTTGTAGTAGTTGTAATAGTAGTAGTAGTAGTAGTAATACAATTTGCACTTGAAGTAATAGAAGCTACAGTAGTTTTATTAGGAGGAGTAGTAGTACTAGCATCAGTAGTAGTTGGATTAGTAATTGTAGTAGTCGTAGTAGTTGTAGTTGTAGTAGTTGTAGCAGCAAATATTGCAGTAGTAGTAGTAGTAGCGACAACAAGAGCACTACTACCAGCGTAGTAGAAGTAGTAGTAGTAGTGGTGGTAGTAGCAGTAGTAGTAGAAGTCGCATTAGTCGTTGTAGTAGTAGCAACAGTAGTATTAGTAGGAGAAGAAATAAGAGTAGCAAAAGCAATAACAGTTAGTAGTATTAGTGGTAGCTACATTAGTAGTAGTAGTTGTAGTAGTATCAGTAGCAGTAGTAGTAGTAGCATTAGCAGAAGTAGTAGTCATGGCAATTGTAATACTTATAGTCGTAGGAGAAGTAGTAGCAGTAGTGGTAGTAGTATTAGTAGTAGTAGTTCAACTAGTAGGAGTAGTTGTAGCTGTGGTAGAAGTAGTTATATTTTTAGTAGAGTAGTTGTTGCAGCAGTAGTTGTAGAAGTAGAAGCAGAAGTAGTAGTAGCCCTAGTAGGAGATGCAGTAGTAGTTATAGCATTAGTAGGAGCAATAGTAATAGTAGTAGTAGAAGTAGTAGTAGTATTATTAGCAGTAGTAGTGGTAGTATTGTTAGCAGTAGTAGTAGCAACTGTAGAAGTGTTAGCAGTCATAGTATTAGTAGTAGTAGTAGTACTAGCATCAGTAGTAGTGGTAGCAGTAGTAGCAGTAGTAGTAGCAGAAGTAGTTGTAGTAGTAGTAGTAGTAGTAGTAACAACAGCAATAGCAAAAGCGGTAGCAGTAATTGCAGTAGAAGGCGTAGTAGTAGTAGGATAAGTTGTAGTAGTAGTAGTAGTAGTAGTAGAAATATTAGTCGTTGTATTAGTAGCAATAGTAGTCATAGTAATTGTAGTGCCAATAATAGTAATTATAGTAGTTGTTGTATTAGTAGTAGTAGCAGTAGCAGCAGCAGCAGTAGTAGTAATATTAGTAGTTGTTTTTGCAGCAATAGTCGTAGTAGTAGTAGGGGTAGTAGTCATAGCAGCCATAGTAGTAGTAGTAGTAGCAGCAGTAGTAGTAGTATCAGTAGTAGTAGCAGCAGTAGTAATAGCAACACTAATAGGGGCAATATTAGTAGTAGTAGTAGAAGAAGAATCTGGAGTGGTAGTATTAGTAGTAGAAGTAGTAGCAGTAGTAGTTGTACTAGTAGTAGCTGTAGTAGTAATAGTTATGGTCATAGTAGCTACAGTAGTAGTAGTAGCAGTAGTGGTAGTAGTATTAGCAGTAGTAGTTGAGCTAGGAGTAGTAGTTGTAGCAATGGTAGCAGTAGTAGTATTCGTAGGGTAGTAGTAGTTGCAGTAGTAGTTATAGTGGTAGAAGCAGTAATAGTAGTCGCCATAGTAGGCGATGCAGTAGTAGTTACAGTATTAGTAGCAGTAGTAGTAGCAGAAGTAGTAGAAGTAAGAGTAGTAGTAGTATTAGTAGCAGTAGTAGTAGTAGTAGTTGTAGAAGTGTTAGTAGTGGTACTATTAGTAGTAGTAGTTTTACAAGCATCAGTACTAGTGGTAGCTATAGTAGTAGTAGTAGTTGCGGTAGCAGAAGAAATAGCAATAGTTGTAGTAGAAAAAGTAGTAGTACTATGAGAAGTTGTAGGAGTAGTAGTAGTAGTACAAATAGTAGTCGTAGTAGTAATAGCAATGGTAGTCATAGTAGTAGTAGTACTAGTAATAGTAATAGAATTAGTAGTCTTATTAGTAGTAACAGCAGAGGTAGCAGTAGTAGCAGAAGCAGTAATAGAAGTAGTTGTTATTGTAGCAGTAGTCATAGTAGCAGCAGCAGTAGTAGTAGTAGTTGTAGTAGTAGTCGTAGTATTAGTAATAGTAGTTTTGTAGTAGTAGTACTAGTTGTAGTTGTATTTGTAGTAGCAGAAGTCATAGTTGTAGTAGTAGTATTAGCTGTAGTAGGCATAGTAGTATAAGTAGTTGGAGTAGTTGTATAAGTAGTAGCAGTAGTAGTTGAGGTAGAGGAAGTTGTTGTAGTGGTAGTAGTAGTTGTTGTTGTAGAAGTAGTAGTAGTAGACGTTATTGCAGTCATAGTAGAAGTTGTCACAGTAGTAGCAGTAGTGTCAGTAGTAGCTGTAGTACCAGTAGTAGTAGTAGTAGAAGTAGTAGGAGGAGAATAAGTAGAAGTTGTTGTTGTAGCAATAGTAGCTGTAGTAGTAGTACCAGCTATATTAGTAATTGTAGTAGTAGCTGTTGTAGTAGTCATAGTAGTAGTCGTAGTAGTAGCCGTAGTAGCCGCAGGGGCAGCAATAGCGGTAATAATAGTCTTAGCAATCGTAGCAGTAGTATCAGTAGCAACAATAGTAGTGGAAATAGAAGTAGAAGTAGTAGTTGTAGTAGTAGTAATTGTAGTAGTAGTTGTAATAATAGTATTAGTAGGAGTAGCAGTAGTAGTAGGAGCCATAGTAGCAGTAATAATAATTGTAGGAGGAGTAGTAGTTGTAGCAAAAATAATAGAAGTATTAGTATTAGTATTTTTAGTAGCAGTAGTAGTAGTAGTAGCAATAGTAGTAGTACTGGCAATAGTAGTAGCAATTGTTTTAGTAGTAGTAAAAGTAGCGGCAACAATCGTAGTAGTAGTACTGTAGCAGTAGTAATAGTAGAAGTCATTGCATAGTTGCAGTCGTACAAATAGTACTAGTAGTTTTAGCAGTAGTGCTTATTGTTGTAATAGTATGTGTAGTTGCGGTAGTAGTGGCAGAAGTAGTAGCAGTAGGAGTAGTAAAATTAGTTTATTTAGTAGTAGTAGTAGTAGTAGTTGTTGGTAGGATAGTAGTAGCATAGTTGCAGTTGTAGTAGCAGCAGCAGCAGCAATAGTAGTAGTAGTGGCAATTGCAGTAGTAGCAGCAGTAGTAGTTTTAGTAGTAGCAGCAGTAGTTGTCCTTGTAGCAGTTGAAGTATTAGGAGTAGAAGTAGTTATAGCAGTAGAAAAAATCAGAGTAATATTAGTAATACTCGTAGTAGCAGCAACAGTAGTTATAGTAATAGTAGCAGTAGTAGTGGTAGCCATCGTAATAGAAGTTGTAGTAGCCATAGTTGTAGTAGTAGCTGTAGCAACAGTAGCAATAATAGTAGTAATATTAGTTGCACTAGTTGTAGCATTTGCTATTGTAGAAATAATAGCAGTTGTTATTGTAGGAGAAGTGGAAGTAGTAGTAGTAGTAGTAGTAGTAGTAGTAAAAGTCATAGTGGTAGCTGTAGTAGTTATAGTGGTAGTACTAGTAGTAGCAATAGTTGTAAAAGTAGTTATAGTAGTAGTAGTAGTAGTAGTAGTAGTAGTAGTAGTAGTAGTAGTTGCAGCTGTAAAAGAAGCATTAGTGGAAGTGGTTGTAGTAATAGTAGTAGTAGCAGTAGCATTAGTTGTCGTAGTAGGAGAAATAGTAGCAGTAGCAACAACAACAACAACAGCAGTAGTAGTGGTTGTTGGAGTAGTATTAGTAGGCATAGTAGTAGTAGTAGAAGTAGTAATAGTAGTAGTAGTAGCAATAGTACTAGTAGAAGAAGTAGTAGTAGTAGTTGTTGTTGTTGTTGTAGTAGTAGTAGTAGTCGTAGTACTAGTAGTAGTAGTAGCAACATCATTAGTAACAATAGTAGTACCAAGAGTAGGAGCAGTTGCACAAGTAGTAGTAGTAGAAGCGGTAGTAGTAGTTGTAGCAAAAGTAGCACTCGTAGTAGTAGTACAAGTAGGAGTAGTAGTAGTAGTAGAAGTAGTCGTAGTAGTAGCAGCAATAGTAGTAGTTGCAATAGCTGCAGCAGTAGGAGATGTAGTAGGAGTAGTTGTATTAGTAGCAGTAGCAACGGCAGTTGCAGCAATACTAGTAGTAGCAGTAGCAGTTCTAATAGCAGCAGATGTAGTAGTAGTAGTAGTAGTAATAGTCGCATTAGTGCTAGTAGTAGTACTAGTAGGAGTAGCTGTAGTAGTAGGAGCAGGAGTTATAGTTGTTGTAGTAGGAGCAGTGGTAGTAGTAGTAGCACTATTTGGAGTTGCAATAGTAGTTGTTGTACTAGTAGGAGTAGTAATAGCAGTTGTAGTAGTAGTAGTAGTTGTTGTTGTAGTATTAGTAATAGAAGTAGCAATAGCAGTTGTAGTTGTAGTAGTAGTAGTAGTTGTTGTTGTATTAGTAGTAGAAGTAATAGTAGCAGTACTAGTAGTAGTTGTAGTTGTAGAAGTTGTTGTTGTTGTTGTTGTTATTATAGTAGTATTAATAGCAGTAGCAGTAGGAGTAGTAGTTGTAGAAGTAGTAGAAGTGGTAGTAGTAGTTGTAGTAGCATTATTAGTAGCAGTAGTAGTAGTGGCAGGAGATGTAGCAATAGTGGTAGTAGAGGTAGCAATTGTTGAAGTAGTACAAGTAGTAGTAGTAGTTGTTGTCATGGAAGGAGTTGGAGTAGGAGTAGTAGTAGGAGTAGTATCAGAAGTATTAGTAGTTGTGGGCGTAGTTGTAGTAGTAGCAGTAGTGGTAGTAGGATAAGTACAAATAGCAGTAGTAGTATTAGTAGGAGCAATAGTAGTATTAGTAGTAGTAGCATTAGTAGTAGTTGTAGTGGTATCAGCAGTAGCAATAGCAGTAGCAGTAGTAGTTGTAATAGTAGTTACAATTTTAGCAGCAGTAGTAGCTGTAGTTGTTATAGTAGAAGTATTAGCAATAGTAGTAGTAGTAGTGGTAGTTGCAGCAGTGTTAGTAGTAGTAATTGCAGTTGTAGTAGTAGCAGGAGTAGCGGTAGTAGTAGTGGTTGTAGTAGTCATAGTAGTAGTAGCAGTAGTAATAGTGGTATTATTAATATTATTATTATTATTATTAGTAGTAGTAGTAGTAGTAGTCGTAGTAGTTGTTATTGTTGTAGTAGTAAGACTAGCATCAGTAGTAAGAGTAGGAGTAAGAGTAGTAGTAGTAGTTAGTATAGTAGTAGTAGTAGTAATAGTAGTACCAGTAGCAGTAGTAGCAGTAGTAGTAGGTGTAATAGTTGTAGTAGGAGTAGTTGTTGTAATAGTTGTAGTAGCAGTAGTAGTAGTTGTAGTAGTAGTTGTTGTTGTTGTTGTTGTAGTAATAGCAGGAGTAGTAGAAGTAGTAGTAGTAGTAAGAGTTGTAGTAGTAGTTGGAGTGTTAGGAGTAGTAGTAGTAGTAGTAGTAGTAGTAATAGTAGTGGTATTAGTAGTTGTGGTAGTAGTAGTAGTTGTTGTTGTAGTAGTAGTCCTAGTAGTAGTCGTCGTAGTAGTAGTACTAGTACCAGTAGCAGTGGTTGTAGTGGTAGTAGTAGTAATAGTTGTGGCAGTAGCAGCAATAGTAGTAGTAGCCGTAGTAGTTATACTAGTAGTAGTGGGTTGGAGTACTAATAGGAGTAGGGGCAGGAGCAGTAGTAGTAGTTGTTGTAGTGGCCGTAGGAGTGGGAATTGAAGTAGTATAGTAGTATAAGTAATAGCAGTAGTGCTAGGAGGAGGAGGAGGAGGAGGAGGAATAGTAGTAGTAGTAGTATAGTAGTAGTTGTAATAGTAGTAGAAGTAGTAGAAGTAGAAGTAGTGGTAGAAGCAGCTGTAGTAGTAACAGTAGTGGTAGTAGTAGGAGTGTTAGTAGTAGTAGTAATAGTAGCAGTAGTAGTAACAGTAGTAGTGGTTGTAGTAGTTGTAGTAGTAGAAGTAGTGGAAGTAGAAGTTGGAGTTGTAATAGTAGTACTGATATTAGTAGTAGCAGCAGAAGTAGTGGTCGTAGTTGTTGTTGTAGTAGGAGTAGCAGTAGCATAAACAGTACCAGTAGTAGTTGCGATTGTACTATGGGTAGTGGCAGTAGTAGTGGAAGTAGTGTTCGTGGCTGTAGAAATTATAGTAGTAGTAGTGGTAGGAGTGTTAGTTTGAATAGGTGCATGAGAAGTAGTTGTAGGAGTAGTAGTAGTAGTAGAAGTAGTAGTTCTTGTAGCAGGATTACCAGTGTAGTAGTAGTTGTTGTAGTGGTAGTAGTTGTTGTTATAGTTGTTGTTGTTGTTGTTATAGTAGTAGTAGTAGTTGTAGTAGTAGCAGTAGTAGTAGTAGTCACAGTAGTAGTAATAGGAGTGTTAGGAGGAGTAGTAGTAGTAGTTACAGTAGGAGTAGCAGTAGTAGTGGTTGTATTAGTAGGAGTAGTAGAAGTAGTAGAAGTAGTAGGAGTAGTAGTAGTAGTTTTTGTTGTAGTTGTAGTTGTTATTGTGGTAGTAGTAGTAGTAGTAGTAGTAGTAGTAGTAGTAGTAGTATAGTTGCAATAGTAATAGTAGTAGTACTAGTAGAAGTAGTGGTAGAAGTAGTAGTGGTAGCAGCAGCAGTAGTAGTAGGAGTATTAGGAGCAGTAGTAGTAATAGTAGCAGCAACTACTACAACTCTTACTACTGCTACTGCTACTACTTTTCAACTACTGCTACTAATATTACTACTACTACTGCTTCAATTGCTATTGCTACCGGCGGAACTACTACAGCTACTACTACTGCTACTACTACTGTTGCTACTGCTACTGCTACTACTACTACTTGTACTACAACTGCTACTATAACTAGTACTACTACTACTTTCACTACTACTTCTTCCATTACTATTGCTACTACTACTACTACTCTTACTACTGCTACTACTTCTACCACTTCTGTTACTACAACTACAGCAACTCCTACTAATGCTACGCTGCTATAACTAGTATTACTATTAATGCTACTGCTAGTACCTCTACTACAACCTCTGCAACTACATCTTTGGCTGATACCACTACTTCTTCTGCTACAACTGCTACCACAGCTACAACTGCTATGACTAGGGCTGTTACTATTACAACGACTACTGCTATTGCTACTACCACTAATACTGCCACTGTTGCTCCAACTACTACTACTACCACTGCTGCTACTATTGCTACTACTACTACTTGTACTACTGCTACTATTGCTGGCATTGCTACTACAGCTACTACTACTATTTCTCCAACTACTGCTATTGCTACTACAATAGGTACTTCTGCTACTACTACAACTTCTACTATGACTACTGCAACTACTACTGCTACGACTACTACTATAGCTACAACAACTACTACTTCTATTGCAGCTGCTGCAACTACTACTAAGACTTCTGCTACTACTACTACTACAACTATTACTAGCACTACTACTACTGCTTCAGCTACTATTACAACTGCTACTACTATCGCCATTCTACTGTTCTATCACGGCTACTACTGCTATTACTATTGCTACTAATACTGCTTCTACTACTGCTACCATCACCACTACTGCTATTATTGCTACTAATACTGCTTCTACTATTACCACTACAACTGCTGCTGTAGCTGCTGCTGCTACAACTACTACTACAGCGGCTAGTATAACTACTACTACTACTACTATTATCGCTACTGCTAATACTACTGTTGTTGCTACTGTGATTGTTGCTGCTACCGCCACTACTACAACCATACCTACTTCTTCTCCTACTGCTACAACTGCTACTTTTGGTACAACTACAATTGCTGCTGCTGGTACAACTACTACTTGTCCTACTACAACTATTGCTACTACCACTACTTTGACTACTATTATTATTACTGCTGCTACTGTTGCTACTACTACTATTACTACAACTACAACTACTACTACAACCACCACTGCTACTACAATAACTACTGCTACTACTCCTACTGGCTCTATTTCCTCTCCTACTCCTATTACTACTGCCGCTACTACTAATACTACTACCACTACTATGACTATTATGACTTCTATTACTGGTACTACTACTACAATAATGATTACTACTACTACTACTACTACTACCACTACCCTTACAAACAATATAACTACTACTGCTGCTGCTTTTGCTACTACTACTACTCCTCCTCCTGATACTACTACAACTTCTAGTATAAGTGCTACAACTACTACTATCCAACTACTACTACAACTCCTATTACAACAACAACAATAACTACAACTACTACACCTACTCCTAAACCTACTACTACTACTACTACCACCACTACCAATGCTGCGACTGTTACCACTACTACTAAACCTACTCCTACTGCTACTACCACCACTACTAGTACCACTACTATTACTACCAACACTATAGCTACTACTGCTACTACTACTACTACTACTCCAACTTTTACTACAACTACAACTACAACTACAACTACTACTACAACAACTACTACTACCATGACTACTATTACTACTCTAATAGCTACAACTACTACTCCTACTACTACTACAACAACTACAACTACTGACAACACTACTACCTCTACTACAGCGACTGCTACAACTACTACTAATACTACAACTGCTACTACTACTACCACTACTACTACTACTAGTATAACTACTACTACTATTACTACTACGACTGTTACTGCTACTACTAATTCAGTTACTATGTCTACTACGACTACTACAACAACTACTACTACTGCTACTGCTGCTGCTGCTGCTGCTAGTGGTATTACTATGACTACTGCTCCTCCTCCTGCAACAACTACCGCCCCTACTACTAGCGCTGCCACATTTGCTGCTACTTCTACTACTACTAATACCACTACTACTAGCCAGAGTAGTAGTAGTAGCAATTGAAACAGTAGTAGTAGTATTAGTAGCAGCAGCAGTTGAAGCAGTAGCAACAGTAGCAGTAGCAAAAGTTGTAACTGCAGGAGTCAAAGTAATGGCAGTAGTAGTAGTAGCAGTACTTGTACAAGTAGTAGTTGTTGTAGTAGTAGCAGTACTGGCAATAGTAGCAGTAGTAATAATAGTATTAGAAGTAGTAGCAAAAATAATCATAGTAGAAGTAGAAGTAGTGGTAGTTGCAATAGTAGTAGTAGTAGAAGTAGTAGTAGGAATAGTGGTATTGTCAGGAGTAGTAGCTATAGTAGGAGCAGTAGTAGTAGTACGAGTTCTAGTAGTATTAGTAGTTTCACTACTACTACACCTACTACTGCTACGACTATTACTTTTACTACAACAACAATTACTACTAATACTACTACTACTACTGCTGCTGCAACTACTGCTACTACTGTAACTACTACTGCAACTACCGATACTACTACTACTGTTAATACTACAACTAGTCCTTCTACTCCGACTACTACTACTACTCCTCCTCCTCCTCCTCCTCCTCCTCCTCCTCCTCCTACTACTACTACTACTATTTCTACTGCGGCTAGTACAACAACAACAAC
>RXID01015309.1:0-50591 GCA_005019695.1 Trichopus zeylanicus subsp. travancoricus | reverse complement strand
AGTAGTAGTAGGAGTAGTAGGAACAGTAGCAGTCGTAGTTGCAGTAGTTCTTGTAGTTATAATGTTGGGAGTAGTAGTAGTTGTTGCATTAGTATTTTTTGTAGAAGTTGTTGTTGTTGTTGTTGTTGTTGTTGCAGCAGCAGCAGTCATAGTAGTAGCTGTAGTTGCCAAAGTAGTAATTGTGATGGTAGCCATAATAGTAGTAGTACTAGCAGCAAAAGTGTTCGGAGTAGTAGTAGTACTTGGAGTAGTTGTAGGAGTAGTAGTAACAGTAATGGTTGTAGTAGTAGAAGTAGTAGTAGTAGTAGTCGAAGGAGTAGTAGTATTTGTATTAGTATTGGTAGTAGTAGTCGAAGGAGCAGCAGTAGAGTTGTAGTAGTATTCGTATTAGTAGTAGTAGTAGTTATTCTTGTAGTGGTAGTAGAAGTAGCAGTAGTAGTAGTTGTAAGACTAGTTATATTAATAGTAGTGATAGTAGCAGGAGGAGTAGTAGTAGTAGTAGCAGTAGTAGCAGCAGCAGCCACAACAGGAGTATGAGTAGTTGTAAGAGGATCGGGAGTGGTAGTAGTTGTAGCAAGAGTAGGAATAGGTGTAGAAGCAGTAATTATAGTAGCAGCAGTAGTAGAAGTGATTGTAGTAGTAGTAGTAGTAGGAGTTGGAGAAGCGGTAGTAGTCATAGGCGTAGGAGTAGTAGTAGTAGCACAAGTGGGAGTAGTAGTAGTAATTCTGCTGCTGCTGCTACTACTACTACAACTATTTCTCCTACCACTAACAATACTGCTAATGCTAGTATTACTGCTACAATTACTTCTCCTACCACTGACAGTACTGCTGCTGTTGTTACTACTACTACTACTACTGCTGTCGCAGCTATTGCTACTACTACTACTTCTCCAATTACTACTACTACTACAACTACTACTACTCCTGCTATTACTACGACAACAAATACTATTGCTATTACTATTGCTACTACTACTACGGCTACTACTACGCCTACTACTATGACTACTACTACGACCACTCGTACAACTATTAGTACAACTACTACAACTACTACATCTGCTGCTACTGGTGCAACTACTACCACTACTACTTCTGCTATTGCTGCAACTGCTCCTGCTACTACTCCAACAACTACTACCACTCCTAACACTCCTCCTCCTCCTCCTCCTCCTCCTACTACTAAAACTACAAGTACTACTACTAATACTAATATTACTACTACGGTGGTTATTGCTGATAGTACTATTACCGCAACTACTATACATACTACTATTAATAATACTGCTACTTCTTCTACTACTACTACTACTACTACAACAACAACTACTGCTCCTACTACTACGGCTACTCCTTCTACTACTACTACTACTACTGCGACTACTACTAGTGCTGTTGTTACTACTACTATTGTAGCCACTATTCCTACTACTACTACTACGACTACTACCACTACTACTTCTACTACTACTGCCAGTACTACTGCACTACGGACCTACCACTACTATTACAAATACTAATACTACTACTACACTTGTTACTATAGCCACCGCTATTACTACTACTACTACAACTAATGCGACTATTATTACTACTCCTACAACTGCTACTACTACTATTGCTGCTACTACTACAACTACTCCTACAACTACGACTACTATTATTCCTGCTACTACTCCTAGTATGGCTAGTACTGCTAGTACTAATACTTCAACTACTATTACTACTACAACCACTAGTACTATGACAACAACTACAACTACTACAACAACAACAACAACAACTACTACTACTACTACTACTACTACTACTGCTACTACTGCTACTACTAATGCTACAACTACTGCAGCTCTGACAACTACTATGACTACTACTACTAGTAGTTCCACGACTACCACTACTACTACAACGACTACTGCTACTGCTATAACTATCGCTTTTGCTGCCGCTACTACTACTCCGACTACTACTACTGCAACAATAATAGCAATTACTGCTACCACAATGATAGCCCTATTCCTAGTCCTAATCCCATTTCTCTTACTACTACTATTTCTACTACTGCTACTACTACTAGTACTACTACTACAGCTACTACTACTTCTACTCCAACTCCTACAGTTACAACAACAACAACAACTACTACTCCTACGCCAACTCCCACTACAACTCCTACTACTTGTCCTACTCCAACTCCTACTCCTACTACTACTACTACAACCACTACTGCTACCACTACTACTACTATTACTACTTCTTCTACTACTTCTACTACTTCTGATACTAATACTACTAGTACTGCTACTACTACAAATACTAATATTGCTACTACTGCTATAACTGCAGCTACTGCAACTACTACAACAACTAGTACTGCTCCTACTACTTCCTCTACTACTACTACTACAACTGCTACTACAATTGTTGCAACTACTACTACTATAACTACTACTACTACTATACTAATACTGCTACTGCTACAGCTTCTATTACAACTACTCCTATTACTACCACTACTACTACTGCTATTAGTACTAATACTACTACTACTATTATGAACACTACTATAACTATTACTACTATTCCTACTAATACTAGACCTACAACTACTGTTGTTGCAACTATTATTCGTAATCCAACTCCTACTGGTACTACTACTACCACTACTGCTACTATCACTAATCCTACTAGAACTACTACTACCACTACTCCAACTACTACTACTCCTATTACCACTCCTACTCCAACCCCTATTACTACTACTGCTGAAGCTATTGCCGCTAGTGCAAATACTACTACTGCTACTACCATGACTACTACAACTACAACTGCTACTGCTACTTCTACTGCTACTACTTCTACTACTACTCCTACTGCTATTACACCTTCTACTACCACTACTTTTGCAGCTCTGGCTAGTATAGCTACTATGGCTCCTACTACACCAACTACTACTACTGCAACTTCTACTGCAACTAATGCTTCTATTATTGCTACTACCTCCACTATTGCTACTACTACTGCTGCTGCTACTTCTACTGCGACTACTACTACTACTACTACTACTATTATTACTACTACTACTGCTACTACTACTACTATTATTACTACCATTGCTACAACCACAGCTACTACTACTGCTGCTACTGCTACTGCTATTGCTACTGCACTACTACCGCCACCACCACCACAAACACTACTACTACTACTACTACTACTACTCTTACTACTGCTACTAATACTAGAACTACAACAATAATAACTACTACTACTACCACTAAGACTACTATTACTACTACTTCGACTACAACTATTGCTGCTGATTCAGCTGCTACTGCTATATCTACTATGAATACTACTACGAGTACCATTACTACTACTACAACAACTGCTACTACTGCTACTGCTACAACTACTACCACTACTACTACTACTATTGCTGGTACTACTGCTACTACTACGCCTTCTACTATGACTACTACTGCTACTACGACGACTTCTACTACTACAACTACTTTTGTTTCTCCTTCTACTACTACTATTGCTACTATTACTACTACTACTACTTCTGCTTCTACTACTACAACTACTCCTACTGCAACAACCACTACTGCTATTACTACTACTACTCCAACTCCTATAGCAACTACTACTCCAACTCTAAGTCCTACGGTTACTACTACTACTACTACCACCACTACTACTACTGCTACTACTCCTACTCAAAATCCTGTTCCAACTCCTAAAGCTGCTGCTGCTGCTACTACTACTACTACTACTACTACTCCAACTCCTACAACAACTCCTACTACTACTCCTACTCCAAGTCCTACAACAACAACTACTATTATTACTACTACAACTAATACTACTACTACTGTTACTACTGTTGCTGCTGCTACTACTATTCCTACTACTAAAAATAGCACTCCTACTATTGCTACTCCTACTACTACTACAACTACTACTACAACAACAACTACTCCTACTATTATTGTTACTACTGCTACTGTGACTCCTATAATTGATACTACAACGACCACTACTTCATCTAGTACTACAACTACTGCTACTATAATGGCTACTGCGACAACTACTTCTACCGCTACTGCTAATAATACTACAACTACTACTACTATTCTTACTCATACTTCTACTATCGCTACTACTAATTCTCCAACTACTAATACTACCATTACCGCTACTACTAGCACTACTGCAATTGCTACTACTATTGTTGCTGCTACTACTACTACTACTACCGCTATCGCTACCGCTACCGCTACTGCTACTACTCTCTACTCCTAATATTGTTATTGCAACTCCTACTACTACTGTTGCTGCTACTGCTACTAATGTTACTACTAGTACTAGTACACCTAATATTACTACTACTATTACAGCTGCTATTGCTACAGCTACTACTACTACTACTTCGGCTACTGCTACAGCTACTAGTACAAATATTGCTACTACCACATCTACAACAGCTGCTGCTACTACTAATGCTACTACTACTACTACTACTACTACTACTAAAAAAACCCCCACCACCACCACCACGACTACCACTACTACTATTGCTACTTCTGCTACTCCTAATGCTACTACTACTCCCACTACTACTACTACTCCCACTACTACTACTACTGCTAGTACTACTACTACTACAACTACTACTACAACTACTACTACCATAGCTAGTACAACAACTGCTACTGCTATGGATACTACTACGGCTAGTACTATTACTACTAGTACTACTACTACTACCACAACTACAACTACAACTAGCAATACTACTTCTTCTACTACTATAAATAATGCTACTACTAGTACTACTGCTACTGCTACTACTACAATGACAACTAATAGTATGCTACTATTGTTGTTGCAACAATAACTGCTACTACTGCTACTACCACCACTAATAGCACTGCTACTTCTAATACTGCTACTACTACTCCTGTTGCAGCTACTGCTACTGCTACTACTATGACCACTACTATCGATGTTGCTATCAGTACTACAACTACTACTGCTGCTACAACAACAACAACTACTGCTACTGCTGCTACTAACACTAGTACAACTGCAACCGCTACTAATAACACTACTACCACTGCATCTTTGACTACTACTACTATTCCAGCTACTGCTACTACTACTGTTGTGGCTACTACTACTGCTGCTGCTACTACTACTATTGTCGCTACTACTACTACCACTACTACTACATCCCCTACTACTACTACGATTGCTACTACTACGACTGCTGCTACTACCGCTACTACTTCTACTTCTACTGCTACTTGTACTAATGCTACTACTTTTGCCACGACTACAACAACTACTACTACTACTATGGTTGCTACTACTATTGCTGCTACTTCTACCTCTATAACCACTTGTACTACTGCTACTACTTTTGCTATAACTACTACTACTAGTGCTACTATAACTACTATTACTACTACTACTATGACTATTTCTACTGCTACTAATGCTGCTGCTACTGCTGCTACTTTTGCTACTGCTATTAAAATTACTACTGTTGCGGCTTGTGCTACTACTACTACTGCTACCACTATAGCTACTACTGCTACTACTATAGCTACTACTGCTACTACTACTTTAACTAGTACTACTACTACTACTACTATTAGAGCTACTAAAGCCCCTACAGCTACTACTACTGCTACTACTGCTAGTACTACTCCTATCACTAATGCAACTACAATAGCTACTGCTATTGCTATTGCCGCTACTACTACATCCACAACTACTTCTTCTACTCCTAATACTACTACTACTACTACTACGGCTACTACTACTACTACTTCTAATTTTCCTTCTTCTACTACTCCTATTACTCCTACTAATTTTGCTACTACTACTACTACTATTGATAGTGCTACTACCACTACTACTACAACTGCTACTGCTACTACCGTTACTACTACTATTGCTACTGCTACATCAACTACAGCTATAACTATTACTAATACTACTGCTACTACTGCTACTACTGCTGCTACAACTTCTACTACTACTACTACTACTCCTCCTCCTCCTGTAGCTACTACTGCTACTACTTATGCTAATATTGTTACTATTACTGCTACTAATATTGCTGCTATCACTACTACTGCTACAACAACTACTGCTACTACTATGATCACATCTACTACTGCTACTGCTACGATAACTCCTACTATTACTATTAATACTACGGCTACTACAACTACTACAGTGGCTACTACTACGATAGCTAAAACTGCTACTACTATTATTACAACTACTGCTACTACCTTTGTTGTTGCTACTACTACCACTAAAACTACTAAAACTTCTTCTAGTACTACTACTACTACTATTACCACTACTCCAACTACTTCGACTCCTACTGTTACTACTCCTACAGCTAATGCAACTACTACTATTACTTCTGCTACTACTTCTACTATTGCTACTATTGCTGTTGTCACTTCTACTATTGATACTACTACTAGTATTGAGTCTAACACTACTAATAGGACTACAAGTTCTACTGCAACATCGACTACTACTACTACTTCAGCTACTACTACTACTGCTGATGTTGCTACTCCTCCTACTACTGCTGCTACTGCTTTTGCTTCTACTGCGGCTACTACTACTACTACTACTACTACTACTACTACTACTACTAATACATCTTCTACTACTACTATAATTGCTAATACTACGGTTGCTACTAGTACTGCTACTCCTTGTACTTGTACAAGTACTTGTACTACTGCTACTACTTTTGCTAGGACTACTTCTACTAGTGCTACTACCACTACTATTACCACAACTACTATTACTATGGCTACTTCTATTAGTACTACTGCTACTAATAATGCTACTTCTACTACTGCTATTATGACTACTACTACTACTACTACTACTACTACTACTACTACTACTACTACTACTATTGCTACTGCTACAAGTACTACAGCTAATACTACAGCTACTACTGCTACTACTACTATAATTACTATTACTACTGCTACTACTACTACTACTATTACTACTATTACTATTGTTACTAAAGCCTCTACTACTACTACTATTGCTACCACTGCAACTACTACTCTGATAACTAATGCAACTACTACTGCTATAGCTATTGCTGTTGCTACTACTACTACATCTATAACTACTTCTCCCACACCTAATACAATTGCTACAACTACGGCTGCTACTACTACTCCTACTACTTTTGCTACAACTACTAGTTGTACAACTGTAACTTCTTTTGCTACTACTAATACTGCTGCTAGTGCTACAACCACTACTACTGTACTTGCTATTTCTACTACTTCTACTACTACTACTACTTCTGTTATTGCTACTACTATTACAAATACTACTACTACCACTGCTCTTGCAGCTACTACTGCTACTACTATAGCTACTACATCTACTACTATTGCTACTACCACTACTACTTCTACTACTACTGCTACTACTACTACTATTATTACTACAATTGCCACTACTATTGCTACTCCTACTATTACTAGTAATTCTATTGCTACTGCAACTACTACAATGGTTACTACTACAACTGCTAAAATTGGTACTACTACTATTATAACTACTACTACTACCATAATTATTATTTCTACTACTACTAAAACTACTACAACTTCTCCTCCTACTACTAATTCTACTACTACTACTTCTTCTACTACTACTTCTGCAATAGCTACTATTACCACTTTTGCTCATGCTACTACTAGTGTTGCTATTGCTACTATTATTACTGCTACTACTACTATTGCTGCTGCTACTACTACCACTATTACTATAACTACTACCACTACAACAATGACAACAACTAGTAGTAGTAGCCATAGTAGTAGTAGCAGTAGGAGTAGTAGTAGTAGTAGCAGGAGGAGGAGGAGGAGGAGGAGTAGTAGTAATAGTAGTAGTAGTGGTAGTGGTAGTGGTAGTGGTAGTAGTGGTAGTAGTTGCAGTAGCAATTGTAGTAATAGTAGTAGTAGTAGTAGTAGTAGTAGTAGTAGTAGTAGTAGTGATAATAGCAGTAGTAGCAGTAGTAGTAGCAGTAGAACTGGAAGTAGTTATTTTTGTAGTTGGGGTAGTTGCAGTAGTAGTAGTAGTAGTGGCAAGAGTAATAGTAGTGGTAGTCAAACTAGCAAAAATAATAATAGTAGACATAGTGGCTATAGTTATTATAGAAGAAGTAGCAGTAGTAGTAACAAAAGGTTAATTAATTCTAGCTACAGTTATCGTAGTAGAAGTAGCAGTAGCAGTAACAGAAGGAGAATTAATTCTAGTAGTAGTAGCTATAGTACTAGTATTAGTAATAGTTGTAATAGTAGTAGTAGTAGTAGTAATTGTGTAAGTTGTAGTAATAGTAGTAGTAATTATAGTTGTAGTACTAATAGTAGCAATAGCAGCAGTAGGAGCAGTAGTAGTACTGGTGGTAGAAGTAGTCGTAGTTGTAGTACTAGTACTAGTACTAGTTGTTGTAGTAGTAGTAGTCATAGCAACAAGAGCAGTAGAAATAGTATTAGTACTAGTCACAAGAGTAGACATTGTAGTAGTAGTTGCTGTTGTAGTAGTAGTAGTTGTTGTTGAGGAGTAGTAGTAGTAGTAGTAGCAACAGCAACAGCATCAATAGTAGTAGTGGTATTTGTTGTAGTAGCAGCAACAAAAGTCATAGTAGTAGAAGTAATTATGGTCAGAGTAGTAGTAGTTATTGTAGCAGTTATAGTAGGAGTAGTAGTAGTAGGATAAGTTGAATTCTAGCAGTAGCAATAGCAGTAAAAGTAGTAATTGTAGTAGTAGTAGTAAGAGTAGCAATGGTAGCATGAGTAGTAGTAGTAGTAGCTGTAGTAGTTATTATTGTAGTAGTTGCAAAAGTAGTTGTAGTAGTTGAAGTAATAGTAGGAATAGTAGTAGGATTCAAGTTGGAGTAGTAGTAGTAGTAATAGTAGTTGTAGCAATATTAGTAGTAGTGGTGGTGGTAGTAGTAGGAGAAGTAGGAGTACTAGTAGTATTAGTAGTTATTGTTATAGTAGTAGTCATGGTAATAGTAGTAGTAGTAATTGGAGTAGCAGCTGTAGTAGTAGTAGTAGAAGTTGCAGTAGTAGTAGTAGTTGTAGTAGTAGTAGCAACAGCAGCAGCAACAGCAGCAGCAGTAGTAGTAGTCGAAGTAGTAACAGTAGTAGAAGCAACAGTAGTAGTGGTAGTAGCAGTAGTAGCCTTAGTTGCAGTATTGGTAGTAGTAGTAGTTACAGAAGTGGTACTAGCAGTAGTAGTAGCGGTAATAGTTGTAGCTAGAGTAGTAGTAGTAGTAGTAGCAGCATCAATAGCAGTTGTAGTAATAGTAGTAGTAGTAGTAGTATTAGTAGTAGCAGCAATAGCAGTAGTAGTAATAGTAGTAGTAGTATTAATAGTAGCAGCAACAGCAGTAGTAATAGCAACAATAGTATTAGCAGAAGTAGTAGCAGTATTACTACTAGTAGTAGTAGGTGTAATACTAGGAGCAATAGTAGTAGTAGTAGTGGGATAAGTTGTAAGTGTAGTTGTTGCAGTAGTAGTAGTAACGACAGTAGTAGAAGTAGTTGTAGCAGTAGTAGTAGTACTTGTTGTTGTTGTAGGAGTACTAGTAGCTGAAGTAGTTATTGTAGTAGTAGTAATTGTTGGTGTTGTTGCAGTAGTAGTAGTAGTAGTCATTGTAGTAGTAGTAGTAGTAGTTGTTGTTGGTGTTGTTGCAGTAGTAGTAGTAGTAGTCATTGTAGCTATTGTAGTGGGAGTAGTACTAGTAACAGTAGTAGTAGTTGTTGTTGTTGTAGAAGTAGTAGTAGGAGTTATATAAGTAGCAGTAGTTGGAGTAGTAGTACTAGTAGAAATAGCAGTAGCCTCAACTATGGTAGTAGTAGTAGAAGTAGTAGTAGTGGTAGCAGCAGTAGTAGTAGTAGCGATAATAGGAGTAGTAGCAATAGTTGCAGCTGTAGAAGTAGTTATGGTTATTTTAGTTATTGGGGTACTCGTAGTAGTAGTAGTAGCAACAACAAGGGTAGTAGTAGTAATAGAGGGAGAATTAATTATAGTAGTAGTAGTAGCAGTAGTAGCAGTTTTATTAGTAGCAGTAGTAAAAGTAGTGGTAGTAGTAGTTGTTGTTGTTGTTGTCATCGTCGTAGTAGTAGTAGCTATAGCAATTCTAGTAGTAGTAGTAGCTGTAGCAGCAACAGCAACTATAGTGGTAGTAGTAGCAGTAGTAGCAGTAGTAATAGTAGTAGCTTTAGTAGTAGTAGTAGTAGCAGTTGTAATAGTAGTTGCAGTAGTAGTAGTAGCTATAGCAGCTGTAGTGGTAGTAGTAGTAGCAACAGGAGCAGCAGTAGCAGTAGTACTCGCAGTAGTGACTACAACAACTGTAGCAATAGAAGTAGTGGTATTTGTAGTGGTAGCAGTAGCAATAGTCATAGTAGCGGTAGTAGTTGAGGTCGTAGTAGTTGTTGTTATTGTAGGAGAAGTAAAGTACTTGCAACAGTAGTAACAGTTGTAGTTACTATTGTATTAGCAATAGTAGCAGTAGTAATGGTAGAAGGAGTAGTAGTAGTAGTAGTAGTCATCCTAGTAGCAAAAGTAGTAGTTGTAGTAATATTAGAAGTAGTAATAGCAGTAGTACTAGTAGTTGTGGTAGTTGTAGCAGTAGTAGTAGTAGCAGAAGTAGTAGCAGTAGTACTAGTAGTAGTAGTTGAAGTAGTAGTGGTAATACTAGTAGCAACAGTAGCAGTTGTAGGAGAAGTTGTAAGAGTAGTAGTTGGAGCAGCATCAACAATAGTAGTAGTAGTATTAGTAGTAGTAATAGTAGTAGTTGTTGTTGTTGTTGTAGTAGTAGTAGTAGTTATTGTAGCAGTAGTAGTAGTAGTTGTAGTAGTAGTTGTAGTAGTAGTAGTAGTAGCAGTGGTAGTAGTAGCATTAGTAAAAGTAGTAGTAGTACTACTAGTAATAGTAGTAGTAGATGTAGTAGTAGTAGTAGCAGTATTAATAGTAGTAGTATTAGTAGTCGTAGTATTAATAGTAGTAGTTTTAGTTGTGGTAGTAGTCGTAGGAGCAGTAGCTGTAGAAGTAGAAGTAGTAGTAGTAAAAGAAGTAGCAACAACATTATTTCTAATAGTTGTAGTAGTAGTAGTGGCAGTCGTGATAGTAATAGTAGTAGTAGTAGTAGTAGTAGTAGTAGTAGTTGAAGTAGTAGTTATTGTAGCAGTAGTTGTAGTCGTTGTAGTAGTAGTTGTAGTAGTAGTAGTAGTAGCAGTAGTAGTGGTAGCAGTAGTAAAAGTAGTAGTAGTACTACTAGTAATAGTAGTAGTAGATGTAGTAGTAGTACTAGCAGTACTAATAGTAGTAGTATTCGTAGTCATAGTATTTAATAGTAGTAGTTGTAGTTGCGGTAGTAGTCGTAGGAGCAGTAGCTATAGAATTAGAAGTAGTAGTAGTAAAAGAAGTAGCAACAACATTATTTATAATAGTTGTAGTAGTAGTAGCCGCAGTCGTGATAGTAATAGTAGTAGTAGTAGGAGAAGTAGTAGTAGTAGTAGTTGTTGTTGTTGTTATTGTAATGGGAGTTGTAGTAGAAGTAGTAGTAGGAGTAGTAATAGGAGTAGGAGTTAGAGTGGTAGTGGTAGTGGTAGTAGTAGTAGTAGTGGTACTAGTTGTAGTAGTATTAATAATAGTCATAGTTGTAGTGGTAGTTATAGTAGTGGAAGTAGTAGCAAGAGTAGTCGTTGGAGTATAACTAGTAGTAGTAGTTGTTGTTGTTGTGGTAGTAGTAATGGTAGTAGTACTACTACTAGTAGTAATAATAGTCATATTAGTAGCACTAGTACGAGCTGCTGAAGTAGTAGTTGCGGAAGTACGCATTGGTGTAGTAGTAGTAGTAATAGTTCTTATTGTTGGAGAAGAAGAAGAAGTAGTATTTGTAGCAGCTGTAGCAGTAGTAGTTGCAGTAGAAGTAGCAGTAGTAGTCGTAATAGTAGTAGTAGTTGCAGTAGTTGCAGCAGTATTAGTAGCAACAGTAGTTGGAGTAGTTGCAGTAGCAGTAGCAGTTGTTGAAGTAGCAGTAGCAGTAGAAGTTGTTGTAGCAGCAGTAGTGGTAGCGGTAGCAGCAGTAGGAGTAGTAGTTGTAGCAGTAGCTGTAATAGTCGAAGTAGTAGTAATCTTAGCAGTCATAGTACCAATAGTAGTTATTGTTTGAGAGTATTAGTAGTAGCGATAGCTACAGCAGCAGCAGTAGTAGTACCAATAGGAGTAGTAGGTGCAGAAGTAGTAGTGGTAGTAGTAGTACTAGTAGTGATAGTAGCAGCAACAGCAACAACAGTAGTAGCAGTAGTAGTAATAGTATGAGTAGTGGTAGTTGTAGTCATAGTAGTAGTGGTAGTAGCAGTGGTTTTAGTACCAGTAGTAGTAGGGGAAGTCGTAGTAGCAAAAGTTGTAGTAGCAGCAGTAGCAGTAGCAGTAGTAGTATTAGTGATAGTAGTACTAGTAGTAGTTGTCAGAATAGGAGTAGTACTAGTAGTAGTTTTAGTAGAAGTAGTTGTAATATTAGTAGTAATAGTAGCTATTGTAGTTGTAGTAGCAATAATAGTAGTTGTAGCAATAGTAGTAGTATTAGTAGCAGTAGTAGTAGCAGCTATCATAGTAGCAGTAGCAGTAGCAATAGTAGTAGTAGCAATAGTAGAAGCAACAGTAGTAGTAGCAGGAGAAGTAGTAGTGGTTGCTATTTTAGCAACGGCAGTAGTAGTAGTAGTAGTAGTAGGAGTAGGAGTAGAAGTAGCAGTAGTTCTAGTAGCAGAAGTAGTAGTAGGAGGAGAAGTAGTCGTAGTATTAGTTGAAGTAGTATTAATGGTAGTAGTACTAGTAGTAGTAGTAGTCGTAGTAGTAGTCGTAGTAGTAGTATTGTTAGAAAAAATAGTAGCGGTAGTAGTAGTTATAGTAGTAGTAGTAGTTGTTGTTGTTGTAGTAATAGTAGTAATAGTAGCAGTAGTCGTAGTAGTCGGAGAGGTTGTAGAAGTAGTAACAAACGTAGTAGCTGTAGTAGTAATAGCAACCATAGTAGCTGCAATACTTGTAGCAATAGTTGTAGTAGTCGCATTAGTAGTAGCTGTAGGAGCAGTTGTAGCACTTGTAGTAGTAGTAATAGTAGGAGCAGTTGTAGTTGTAGTAGGAGTAGTAGTAGTATCAGTAGTAGTAGGATTATTAATAGTAACTATAGTGGTAGGAGTATCAGTAGTAGTAGTCATGGTTGTAGTAGTAGTAGGAGGAGGAATAGTAGTAGTAGTTGGACCAATAGTAGTAGTAGCAGTAGTAGTAGCAGTAGCAATTGGAGTAGTAGTTGCAGCAGTAGCTGTAAATGGAGCAGTATTAGTAGTAGTAGCAGTAGTAGCAGTCATACTTGTGGTGATTGTAGCAGTAGCAGTAGCAATATTAGTAGTAGTAGTTGCAGCAGCAGCAGTAGTAGCAGTAGTAGTAGTGAAAGCAGAAGCAATAGTAGTAGGAGTAGTCTTAGTAGTAGCAGAACCAGTAGTTGTAGTAGTAGTAGAAGCTGTTGCACCCATAACAGCAGCAGTAGTAGTTGTTGTAGTAATAGTAGCAAAAGCAACAGTAGCAGTACTAGTAGTAGGTATAGTAGTAGTAGTTGTAGAAGTGGTCGTAATTCCAGTAGTAGTACTCGTAGTAGCAGCAATAGTAGCAGTAGTAGTAGCAGGAGTACCAATATAAGCAGTAGTAGCTTTATTAGTAGTAGCAACTGTAGTAGTAGTAGTAGTAGTACTAGTAGTATCAGTCGTAGTAGTAGTAGCAGTAGTAGTGGTAGTAGTAGTAGTAGTAGCAGTAGCAATAGAAGTAGTAGTAGCTGTATTAGTTGTACCGATTGTTATAGAAGTAGCAATAGTAGTAGCGGTAGTAGTAGTGGAAGTAGTAGTACTGGTAGTAGTAGTAGTAGTATTTATTATTGTAGTAGTAGTACAAGTTATATTAGTAGGGATAATAGTAGTAGTAGTGATTGTAGTAGCAGTAGTTTTTGTTTTATCAATAGTAGCAATAGTAGAAGTAGTAGGAGAAGTAGTTGTAGCAGCAGTAGAGATTGTATTAGCAGAAGCAGCAGTAGTATCAGTCAAAGTAGAGGCATCAGTAGTTGTAGTAGCAGCCATAGTAGCAGCAGTAGTAGAAGTCACAGTAGCAGTAGCAGCAGCAGTAGTAATAGTAGTAGAAGTAGTGGTTGAAGTTGTAGTAACAAAAGTAGTAGTAGTTGTAATTGTTGTATTAGCAAAACTAGTAGTAGTAGTAGCAGTAGCTTCCCTAGTATTAGTTGGAGCAGCAAAAGTCATAGTAGCAGTTGCAGTAGCAGTAGTAATAGTAATAGGAGAACTAGTAGTAGTAGCAGCCATAGCAGTAGAAGCAGTAGTAGTAGTATTAGTAGTAGCCTCAGTAGTGATAGTAGTAGGAGTAGTAGTACTAATAGTAGTAGTAGTAGCAGTCAAAGTAGTGGTAGCAATAGTAGTAGTAGTAGTTGTAGCAGCAGCAGCAACAGCAGCAGTAGCTCTAGTAGTAGCAGTCACTGTAGCAAAACGAAAAGAAGTAGCAGTAGTTGTAGTAGTAGTAGCAATAGTATTAGTGGTTGTATTAACAGTAATTGTAGTTGGTGTAGTTGTATTAGTAGCCGTAGTAGCAATTGTAGCCGTAGTGGTTGTAGTAGTTGTAGTTGTAGTAGTACCAGTTGCAACAGTTGCAGTAGTATCCAGAGTAGTAGTAGTAGTATTAGTAGCAGTATAGCCATAGTAGCAGTGGGAGTTGTAGTAGTATTAGTAGCAGTAGTAGCCATAGTAGCAGTGGGAGTGGTAGTAGCAGTAGTAGCCGAAGTAATAGTAATTGTATTAGTAGTAGTAGTAGTAGTAGTAGTAGTAGCGGTAGTAGTAGCAATTTTAGTAATAGTAGTTGTAGTAGTAGCTATAGTAGTTATAGTAGATATAGTAGTATTAGGAGGAGGAGGAGGAGGAGTAGTAGTAGTTGTCGTAGTACTACTAGTAGTAGTAGTAGTAGCAACAGTAGCTGCAGTAGCAGTAGTAGTAGCAGCAGTAGTTGTAGCAGAAATAATAGAAGTAGTGGTAGCAGTAGTAGTTGTAGTACGAGTAGGACTAGCAGCAATAGTTGTAACCATGGCAACAACAGTAGCCATAGTAGTAGTAGTTGTCGTAGTAGTAGTTGCAGTAGTAGTAGCAGTCGCAGCAACAGTAGTAGAAGTAGCAGTAATAGTAGATGTATTACTAGTACTAGTAGTAATCGTAATGGCCGAAGTAGTAGTTGTAGTAGTCTATGTAGTCATGGCAGAAGTAGCAATAGGAGTCATAGTAGCAGTAATAGTAGTAGTAGCAGTCATAGCAGTAGTAGCAACACTAGTAGCAGTAGTAGTAGTTATAGTAATGGTAGTAGAAGTAGCTATTGTAATGTTAGTAGCAGCAATAGTATTAGTTTGAGTAGCAGTAGTAGTAGTAGCAATAGTTGTAGCAATAGTAATAGTAGTTGGAGTAGTAGTTGTGGCAATAGTAGTAGAATCCATAATAGTAGTAATAGTAGGAGTAGCAACAGCAGTAGCAGTAGTAGTTGTAGTAGCATTAGCAGCAGTAGTTGTTGTATTAGTTGTTGTACCAGTAGTAGTTGTTGTAGAAGAAGTAATAGTAGTAGTAGTTTTTTGTTATAAGAGAGGAAGTAGCAGCAGTAGTATTTATTGTTGTATTGGTTGCACTAGTAGTCGTAGTAGTCGTAATAGTAGTAGGAGTAGCAATAGTTGTAATAGTAGCAATAGCAGTGGTAGAAGTAGCAGCAACAGTAATTATAGTAGTTGTAGAAGTAGTAGTATTTGTTGTAGCAACAGTAGCAACAATAGTAGTAGTGGTAGATGTAGTAGTACTTGTAGAAGTAATTGCAGTAGCAGTAGATGCAGTTATAGTAGTTGAAGTAGTGGTAGTAGTAGTACAAATAGTAACCGTAGCAACACTACTAGTAGTGGTGGAACTAGTAGTAATAGTTGTAGTAGAAGAAGTGGTAGTAGTAGTACTAGTTGTAGTAGTAGAAAAAGTAATAGTAGCAGAAGTATTGTAGTAATTGTGTCGTAGTAGTAGAAGTCATAGTAGTAATACTCGTAGCAGTAGCAGTAGTAGTGCTAGTGGCAGTATTGGTTGGAGGCGGAGTAGTAGTAGCAGCAATAGAAGTAGTGGTCGTAGTAGTAGTAGTAGTTGTTGTTATTGTAGTAGTAGTAATTATAGTAGTAGTAGTTGCAGTAGTCGGAGTTGAAGTAGTGGTAGCAGTTTTTGCAATAGTAGTAATAGTTGTGGAAGTAATAGTAGTAGTTGTTGTAGTAGTAGCAGATGCAGGACCAGTAATACTAGTAGTACTAGTAGTAGCAACAATAGTAGTATTAGTTGGAGCAACAGTAGTTGTGCTCTGAGTAGTAGCAGCAGTAGTAATGGTAGTAGGAGAAGTAGTAGTAATGGTTGTAGTAGTCATAGCTGTAGTAGTAGTGGTAGTAGTGACGGCAGCAGCAGCAGCAGTAATAGTAGTAGTAGCATTAGCAGAAGTTGTAGCATTAGTAGTAGTAGTAATAGTAGTAGTTGTTGTTGTTGTTGTTGGAGAAGTTGTAGTTGTAGTAGTTATTGTTGTTGTAGGAGCGGTAGTAGTAGTGGTAGTAGTAGTAGCATTAGTATTTGTTGTTGTATTAGTAGCACTAATAGTAGCAGAAGTTGTAATTGCAGTAGTCATAGTTGTAGCAATAGCAGTAGTGGCAGTAGCAGCAAAAACAATTATTGTTGCTTTCGTAGTAGTATTTGTTGTATCAACAGTACCAGTAGTAGAAGTAGTAGTAGATGTAGTAGTAGTTGTAGCAGTAATTATAATAGCAGTAGCATTAGTTGTAGTAGCAGTAGTAGTAGTGGTAGAAGTCGTAGCGGTAGTTGCAGTAGTAGTAGTTATAGTAGTAGAGCAAGTAGAAATAGTAGTAGCACTAGTAGTAGGAGTACAAGTAGTATTAATGGTAGAAGTGGTAGTCGTAGTTGTTTTTGTAGTAGTAGTAGTAACAGTAGTAATAATTGTAGTAGCGGTAGTGGTAGTAGCAGCAGTAATATTATTTGGAGTAGCAGTAGTAGTTGTGGTAGCAGTAGTAGTAGCAGTAAAAATAGTAGAAGAAGTACTAGCAGTGGCAATAGTAGTAGTAGTAGTAATAGTAGTATTATTAGTAGTAATTGAAGTAGCAGTAGTAGCAGTAGTAGCAATAGTAGCAGTCGAATTAGTGGTAGCAGTATTTGCAGTGGTAGTTATAGTAGTTGAAGTAATAGTAGTCGTAGTAGCAGTACTACTAGTAGTATTCATAGCTGTCATATTAGTCGTAGCAGTAGTAGTAGTAGTAGTAGTATTAGTAGTAGCAGCTGTAGTAGTAGTGGTAGTGGTAGCAGTAATAGTAGTATTAGCCATAGTAGTAGCAGTAGTAGTAGAAACTATAGTAGTTGTTGTAGTAGTTGCGGCAACAGATGTAGTAGCGGTAGTCTAATAGCAGTAGCATTAGTAGTAGCGGTAGTAGTTATCGTTGTAGTAATAAATGAAGTGGTAGTAGGAGTAGTAGTAGCCATTATAGTAGTAGCAATAGCAGAAGTAGTAGTAGTAGCAATAGTAGCAGTAGCAGTAGCAGTAACAGTAGCAATGGGAGTAGTAGGAGCAGAAGTAGTAGTAGTAGTAGTAGTAGTAGTGCTAGTAATAGTTGTTATGGTATTACTACTAGTAGAAGCAATATTCGTAATGTAGTAGTAGTATCAGTCATAGTAGTAGTAGCAGTAGTAGTAGTAGTTGTAGCTGTAGTAGCAGTTGTAGCCATAGTAGCAGTAGTAGCAGTAGAAGTTGTAGTAGTTGTAGTAGGAGAATTAATAGAAATAGTAGTAGTAGCAATAGTAGCATTCATAGAAGTGATGGCAGAAGTAGCAGTAGTAGCCGTAGTAATAGTAGTGGTAGTTGTAGTAGTAGTAGTAGAAGTACTACTAATAGTAGAGGTAGTAGTAGTAGTAGTCATACTAGTAGTATACTAGTAGTAGCAGTACTAGCACTAGTAGGAATCACAGTAGTTTTAGTAGAAGTAGTAGCAAGAGCAATAGCAGTAAGAGAACTTGCAGTAGTACTAGTAGTAGCATCAGTAGTAGTACTAGTAGTAGTAGTAGCAATAGTTGTAGCAATTGTAGTGGTGGTAGTAGTAATAGCGGCAACAACAGTAGTAGTTGTAGCATTAGTAACTGTAGCAATAGCAATAGCAATAGTATTAGTCGTAGTTGTAGTAGTAGTGGCAGTAGTAATAGTAGTAGAACTAGTAGTACTACCACTTCTATTTCCACTACTGCTATTACTGCTAGTCCTCCTGCTACTACTACTAATGTTACTTTACTACTACTACTACTACTACTCCTGCTCCGATAACAATAACTGCTACTCCTGCAAACACTAACACAACAACAACAACAACAACAACAACTACTACTACTCTTACTTCTACTCCTACTCCAACACCAACTGCCACTACTACTCCTACTACTGCTACTATTGTTACTACTACTACTACTACTATTACTACTACTACTACGACTCTGAACACTCCTACTACTACTACTGTCGAAATAGTACTTGTAGTATTAGTAGTAGTAGGGGTAGCAGCACTAGTAGTAGTAGTAGTTATACTAGTAGTAGGAGTAGTAGTAGTTGTAGTGGTAGTAGTTCTAGCATTAGTAGTAGTAGTAGCAATAGTAGGAGAAGTAGAAATAGTAATAGTAATAGTAATAGTAGTACGAGTAGTATTAGCAGTAGATGTAGTAATAGTAGTAGTAGTATTTGTAGTTGTAGTAGTAGTAGTAAAAGTAGTAGTTGTAATTGTAGTGGAGCAGTAGCAAAAGTCATAGGAGTAGTTGTAATCATTGTTGTTGTAAAGTAGGAGTTGGAATAGTAGAATTTGTAGATGTAGTAGTAGTTGTACCGGTAGTTGTAGTTGTTGTAGTATTAGCAGCAGTAGTAATAGCGGAAGTAGAAATAGTAGTTGAAATAGTAATAGTAGTGGGAGTAGTATTAGTAGTAGGAGTAGTAATAGTAGTGGTAGTATTTGTAGTAGTAGTAGTAGTAAAAGCAGTAGTTGTAATTGTAGTGGTGGCAGTAGCAGAAGTCCTAGGACTAGTAGTAGTTGTTGTTGTTGTAAAAAGAGGAGTTGGAGTAGTAGTTATTGTTGTAGTACTAATAGTAATAGTAGCAGCAGTAGTAGCAGGAGCTATTGTTATTGTAGAAGTAGTAGTAGTACTGTTTTTACTAGTGCTAGTAGTATTTG
Source organism: Trichopus zeylanicus subsp. travancoricus (assembly GCA_005019695.1). Lineage (NCBI taxonomy): Eukaryota > Viridiplantae > Streptophyta > Magnoliopsida > Dioscoreales > Dioscoreaceae > Trichopus > Trichopus zeylanicus. The sequence goes on along the minus strand of RXID01015309.1, from coordinate 31,183 downwards.
TACTACTAGTAGTAGTAGATATAGTAGTCGAAGTAGTAGTAGTAGTATTAGTAGTAGCAGTGTTGTAGTAGTAGTAGTAGTAGCAGTATTGGTAGTAGTGTAGTAGCTATAGTAGTAGCAGTAGTAGTAATAGTAGTAGTACTACAAGTAGCAGAAGCAGTCGTAGCTGTAGTAGTAGCAGTAGTAGCATCAGTAGTAATAGTAGTAGTAGTAGTAGTAGTGCTAGTACTAGTAGTAGTAGTAGTAGTAGTAGTAATCGCAGTAGTAGTAGCAGTAACAACAACAATAGTTGCAACAACAATTGTAGTAGCAGTAGCAGTAGTAGTAGTACTAAAAGTAGCACATATTGGGTAGAAGCAGTAGAAGTAGTAGTCGTAGTAGGAGTTCTACTAGTTGTAGTGGTAGTGGTAGCTGTAGTAGTAATAGTAGTTGTAGTAGTTGTTGTAGTAGTAGTAGAAGTAGGAGTAGGAGAAGGAGTAGTAGTAGTAGTAATAGTATAGGTAGTAGTAGTAGTAGTAGGAGTAGGAGTAGGAGTAGGAGTAGAAGTAGTAGTAGTAGGAGTTGTAGTAGTAGTAGGAGTGGAAGTAGTAGTTGGTGTTGTTGTTGTAGTAGTAGTAGGAGTAGTAGGAGTAGGAGTAGCAGTAGGAGTAGCAGCAGCAGTAGTAGGATTAGTAGTAGTAGGAGTAGTAGTAGTAGGATTAGTTGTTGTGGGAGTTGGAGTATTAGGAGTAGTAGTAATAGTAGTAGGACTAGGTGTAGTAGTAGTAGTAGTAGGAGTAAGAGGAGGTGTAGTTGTTGTAATAGTTGTTGCAGCAGTAGTACTAGTAGTAGTAGTCGGAGGGGGGAGGAGGAGATGTAGTAGTAGTAATGGGAGTAGAAGTGTAATAGTTGGCATTGTGGTAGCAGTAGTTGCAACATGATTAGTTGTAGCAGCAGTAGTAGTAGTAACAGTTGTAGTTGTAGTAGTAGTAGTAGTAGTAGTCGTAGTAGTAGTAGGTGTTGTAGTAGTCAGAGTAGGAGTAGGAGTAGCAGTAGGAGTTGGAGTAGAAGTAGTATTAGTAGTAGTAGTCGCAGTTGTACTAGTAGAAGTAGTATTAGTACTAGTAGCAGTTGAAGGAGTAGTAGTAGTTGCACCAAGGGCAGTTTTACTACTAATACTACAGCAACTACTGCTACTTCTATTTTTAATACTACTATGACTACTACTACGGCTACTACTACAACTATTACTTCTCCCACTACTAGCACTACTACTTCTACTACAACTGCTACTGCTAATATTACTAATGTGACTACCTCTACAACTACTGCTATAGCTACTACTACTACACTTATACTTTTGCGACTACTACTCCTAATTCTACTGCTACTATTACTGCTACTACTACTACCATGACTATGACTACTACTACGGCTACTACTACTAATACTACTTCTCCAACTACTAGCAGTACAACTGCTACTTCTACTACTTTTACTAATACAACTACTACTACTACTTTAACTAATACAACAACTACTACTACCCCTACTACTTCTGCTACCACATCCACTAGTGCAACTACTACTGCATCTACTACTACTACTACAACTACTACTACAACTACTACTACCACCACTACTACTACTCCCGTTACTACTCCTACTATCGCTACCATTACCATGATAACTACTGCTGCTACTACTACTACAACAACAACAACTATTAGTACTACTGCTACGACTGCTACAGCTACATCTACTACTACTAATACTGGTATTGTTGCTACTATAGCTCCTATTCTTTCTACTACTACTATTGCTACTACTGCTGTTATCACACCAAATACTACTACTACTACTACTACTACTACTACTACTACTACTACTACTACTACTATTACATCTTATGCTAATGCTGATGCTGCTGCTACCACTACTGCGGCTACTACTACTAACAATACTACTACTGCTGTTGCTGTTACTACCTCTACTACTTCTGCTACTACAATTATTATTACCACTACCACTGCTACTACTACTACTACTACTACTCCTACTACTACTACTATCGCTACTACCACTGTTACTACTACTAGCACTTTTCTACTACTACTGGTACAACTGCTACTACATCTGCTACTACTACTACTGCTTCTACTCCTACTACTACTGGTACTACAACAAATACTACTACTACTTGTAATGCTACTGCTGCTGCTACAACAACAACAACAACAACTACTACTACTACTATTCATACTACTACAACTACTACTACAACTACAATTCCTACCCCTACCACCACTACTACTCCTGCAACTACACCTACTACAACTCCTACTCCCACTACTACTACTAGTCCTTGTACTAATACTACTCCTACTGCTGCTCCTACTCCTACTACTACTAATACTATTATTACTACTACTACTAATTCTACTATAGCTACTATTACCCCTACTACAACAACAAGAACAACAACAACAACAACTACAACTACTATTACTAAAGCTCCAATTACTACTACTACCACCACCACCACTACTACTACTGCTACTCCTCCACCTACTACATCAATAACAACAACAACTACTACTACTACTACTACAACGACAACTAGTACTACTACTATTACTACTGCTCCTTCTAATACTATTAGTACGACAACTAATACCGCTACTAATATTCTTACTCCTACTACTCCTACTACCCCTACAACTCCTACTAATACTACTACTCCTACTACACCACCTACCCCTACTACTCCTGCTACTCCCACTACTCCCGCTACTCCAACTTGTACTACTCCTACTACTCCTACAACCCCTAATACTGCAACTACTACAACTTTTGCTACTCCTACTACTACTACTGCAGCAACTACCACTACTACTACTAGAACCACTACCACTATAGCTATATCTAATGCTATTGCTACTACTCCTACTACTACTACAACTGCTACTACTACTACTACTGCTACTATAACTACTTGTACTACTATAACAACTACTAGTAGTACTACTACTATTACTACTATTACTGTTGTTGCTACTACAACTACTACTCAGATAACTTCTCCTACTACTATCACTAGAGCTGCTACTAGTATGGCTACTTTTACTACTACTACTAAAACTTCCACTACTACTATTGTTGTTGTTGCTGCTACTACTGCTGCAAGTACTACTATTACCACCACAACTACAACAACTGCTACTACTGCTTCTACTACTACTTCTACTACTTTGCCTACTACTACAACTGCTACGACTATTGCTTCCGCTACTACTATTATTAGTTCTACTAATGCTACTATTGCCACTAATAATATTACTACTATTACTGTTACTACCATTACTACTATTACTGTTACTACTATTACTACTATTACTTTAGCTATTACTACTACTATAACTACTACCACTACTACTATTACAACTACTACAAAAACTACTACTAGTACAACAACTACTGCTACTACTACTACTACTAGCACCACTACTACTACTAATACCACAACTGCTACTATTACTACTGCTACTCCTACTATGACTACTACTACTATTGCTACTACTACTACTACAATTGCCACTTTTGGAACTACTACTACTAATTTCACTACTACTATTACCGCTACTACTACTACTAGTATTTTTACTAATACAACTATTAATACTACTACCCATACTTCTCCTAGAACTTCTACGAGTATAACTACTATAGCATCTACTACCGCTACAACAACAACTACTACGACGACTACTACTACTACTACTACTACCACTACCACTACAACTACTACTTCTACTACCACTACCACTACCACTACCCCTAAAACTATTTGTACTAGTACTACTACTACTATATCTGCTTCTACTATTGCTAACACTACTGTTGCTACGACTACATCTCTTAGTATTTCTACTACTGCTGCAGCTACTACTACTACTATTACTCCTAGTAATACTACTACTGTTGCTACTATTATGACTACTATTATTTCTGCTAATAATACTAATACTAGTACAACTACTACTTCTGCTACTGTTGCTACTATTGCTACTACTACTACAACTATGGCTACTACTATAGCTACTAGAACTACTACTGCTACTACTACTACTAGTAGTATTATTGCTACAACCACTGCTACTACTCCAACTAGTTCTCCCACGACTACTACTACTACTACTACTACTACTACTACAACTATTGGTATTATTAGTTTTGCTTCTACTACTATTGCTACTGCTGCTACTTCTTCTGCTACTGTGATTACTACTTCTACTGCTACTATTACTACTACTAGTACCACTACAAATACTACTAATCCTTGTACTATGACTACTAATACTACTGCTAATACTACAACTGCTACTACTATTACTACTACAACTCCTATTACTACAACTATAATTCCTACCCCTACAACCACCTAGTAGTAGTAGTAGCAGTAGTAGTAGTTATTGTTGTTGTTGTTGTAGTACAAGTAGAAGTAGTAGAAATAGTAGTAGTAGTTGTAGTAATAGTAATATTAATCATTGTGGCAGTAGGAGTGGTAAACGCATTAGTACAAGTACTAGTAATAGTGGCAGTAGGATTGGTAAAAGTATTAGTAAAAGTACTAGTAGTAGTAGTTGTTGTTGTTGTTACCATCATTATTATAGTTGTTGCAGTAGTAGTACTAACATGAGTAGTAGTAGTGGTAGTAGTAGTCATAGTAGTAGATGGTGTTGTAGTAGTAGTAGTAGTAGTTGTTGTTGTTATCGTAATATTAGCAGTAGTAGCAGTAGCAGTAGCAGTAGTGGCAGTAGTAGTCGTAGTAGTAGTGGTTGTTGTTGTTGTAGTAGTAGTAATAGTACTAGCAGCAGTAGTAGTAATAGTAAAGTAGTAGTAGTAGTATTATTAGTAGTAGTAGTAGTAGTACTAGCCGTAATATTAGTAGTAGTTGTGGTGGTAGTTGCAATGTTAGAAGTAATAATAGTTATAGTAGGAGAATTAGTAGTGGTACTGGTAGTAGTGGTAGTTGTAGCTGGAGATGCAGTAGGAGTCACTATAATAGTAATATTAGTAGTTGGAGATGTGGTAGGAGCCGTAGCAGTAGTAGCAACAGCATCAACAATAATAGTAATAGTAGTAGTAGTAGTAGTAGTAGCTGCAGCAGTAGTGCTAGTAGTAGTCGCAGAAGCAGTAGTAGTAGTAGTTGTTGTTGTTGTTGTTATCGTAATATTAGCAGTAGTAGCAGTAGCAGTAGCAGTAGTGGCAGTAGTAGTCGTAGTAGTAGTAGTGGTTGTTGTTGTTGTAGTAGTAGTAATAGTAGCAGCAGTAGTAGTAGTAATAGTAAAGTAGTAGTAGTAGTAGTAATAGCCGTAATATTAGTAGTAGTTGTGGTGGTAGTTGCAATGTTAGAAGTAATAATAGTTATAGTAGGAGAATTAGTAGTGGTACTGGTAGTAGTGGTAGTTGTAGCTGGAGATGCAGTAGGAGTCACTATAATAGTAATATTAGTAGTTGGAGATGTGGTAGGAGCCGTAGCAGTAGTAGCAACAGTATCAACAATAATAGTAATAGTAGTAGTAGTAGTAGTAGTAGCTGCAGCAGTAGTGCTAGTAGTAGTCGCAGTAGCAGTAGTAGTAGTAGTAGAAGCAGCGGTAGTAGTAGTAGTAGTAGTAATACTAGCAATAGTTTTTGTTGTAGTACACATAGTAGTAATTGTAATAGTAGTAGTGGTAGTTTGAGAAGTAGTTGTAGTAATAGTACTCACAGCAGTAGCAACAGTAGAGTAGCTACAGCAATAGTAGCAATGTTAGCAGCAGCAGTAGTAATAGTAGTCGAAGTAGTAGTATTAGTAGCATTAGTAGAAGTAGTAGCGGTAGTACTAGTAGAAGTAGTAGTAGTAGTAGTAGGTGTAGGAGTAGTTATACTAGTTGCAGTAGTGGTAATAGTAGCATTTGTAGTTGTAATAGTAGTAGTTGTCGGAGTAGTAGTAGTAGTAGTAGTTGTTGTTGTTGTAGTAGTAGTAGTAGTAGTAGTAGCAATCATTGTGGTAGTAGGAGTGGTAAAAGTATTAGTAGTAGTACTTGTAGTAGTTGTAGTAGTAGTAGCTATAGTAGTAGTAGTTGTTGTTGTTGTCATCGCCATTATTCTTGTTGCAGTAGTAGTACTAGCAGGAGTAGTTGTACTAGTAGTAGTGGTTGTAGTAGATGGTGTTGTAGTAGTAGTAGAAGTAGTTGTCGTATTAGTAGTAGTAGTTGTTGTTGTTTTTATTATTGTATTAGTATTGGTAGCACTAGCAATAGTAGTAGCAGATGCAATATTAGTAGCTGTAGTATTTGAAGTAGTAGTAGTACTAGTAGTAGTAATAGTAGTAATAGAAGTAGTATTAGTAATAGTAGTAGTAGTTGTTGTAGTGGTTGTAGGAGTAGTAATATTCATAGTAGTAATAGTAGTTGTAGTAGCAGAAATAGCAATAGCACTAGTAGTAATAACAGTTGTTGCACTATTAGCAGTAGTAGTAATATAGCAGTCGGAGTAGTAGTTATAATAGTAGTAGTAGTAGTGGTAGTAGTAGTAGTAGCAGTAGCAGTGTGCAGTAGCAGTAGTAGTAGTTGAAGAGTAGCAGTAGTAGTAGTTGAAGAGTAGCAGTAGTAGTTGTTGTAGTAGTAGTTTTTGTTGCAGTTGTAGCCATAGTAATTGCAGTAGAAGTTGTAGTAGTAGTTGAAGCAGTAGTAGCAATAGTACTAGTTGTCACTGTAGTTGTAGTAGTAGTTCAAGTAGTAGTAGTAGTTGTTGTACTAGTAGTGTTTGTAGTAGCAGCAATAGTAATTGTCATAATAGTTTTCACTGTAGTAGTAGTAGTAATAGTAATTATTGTTGTTGTAGTAGTCATCATTGTGGTAGCATTATTAGTTGCAACACTACTAGTAGTAGTTGTACAAGCAATGTTATTATCAGCAGTAGTAGCAATATTAGTAGTAGCAGCAGTAGCAACAGTTGCAGCTATAGTTGTAGTAGTAGTAGCACAAGTAGTAATAGTCGTAGTTGCAGTAGTTGCGGTAGTAGTAATAGTAACTGTAGCAGTCGCAATAGTTGTAGTAGTAGTCGTAGTAGGAGACGTAGTAGTAGTAGTTGCCAGATTAGTAGTCCCAGCAGTAGTAGTACTATTACTAGTAGTAGTAATAGAAGTAGCAATTATAGCAGTAGTAGCAGTAGTGGTAGTAGTAGTAGTTGTTGTAGTAGCAGTAACAGTAGTAGTAATTGAAATAGCACCAGTAGCAGTAGTAGCAGTAGTTTTAGTAGTAGTGGTGGTGGTAGTAGTAGTAGTAGTAGTAGTAGTAGTAGTAGTGGTAGTAGCCATAGTAGTAGTTGTAGTAGAAGTAGCAACAGAGGCAGCAATAATAATAACGATAATCAGGGTAGTGGTTGTAGTAGTAGGAGGAGGAGGAGAAGTAGTAGTAGTACTAGTAGAAGCAGTAATAGTTGTAGCAATTATAGCACTCGGAGAACAAGTAGGTATAGGAGGAGGAGAGGTAGGTATAGTTGTAATAATAGCTGTAGTAGCAGCAACAGCAACAACAGTAGTAGTAGTAGAAGTTGCTATAGTAGTACAAGTAGCAGTAGTACTATAGTAGCAGTTATTAGTAGTACCAGTAGTTGTAGCAATAGTACTATAGTAGTAATATTAGTAGTAGTATGACGACTATTGCTACTTGTACTATCACTGCTATTACTTCTCCAACTACTGTTTCTACTACTACTATTGCCTCTACGGCAACAACTAATACTCCTTCTGCAACTACTACTGCTATTGTTACTACAACTACTCCAAGTACTGCTACTACTACTACTACTGCTGTGACTACTGCTGCTGCTACTACTATTACTACTCCAACTACTACTGCTACTACTACTATTACTACTACTATTACTACTACTATTACTATTACTCCTACTCCTACAACTACAACTGCTGCGACTACTACTACTACTACTTCAACTACTACTGCTACTAATGCTGCTACTACTACAACTACTACCATTACTGCTGCTACTACTACTACTACTTCTGCAACTTCTACTACTGCTGCTCCTGCTACTGCTACTACTACTTGTTTACCTATTACTATGACTTCTACTACTAATACAACTACTGCTACTAATACTATTACTACTACTGCTATTACAAATGCTATTACTTCTTCTCCTATTACTACTCCTACTACTACTAATACACTCCTAGTACTACTACTACTCCTACTACTACTACAGCTCCTAATACTGCCTCTACAATTACTATGGTTGCTACTACTACTACTACTACTACTACTACTACCGCTACTACAACTACTACAACAACTACCACTACTACTACTACTACTGCTACTACAACTCGTTCTACAACTACCACAACTTCTACTCCTACAAGTACTGCCTCTACTATTATGCAAAAGCTACTACTTCTACTACTACTACTACTACTGCTATTGCTACTACTACTACTACTACTACCACCACCACCACCACCACTACTACCACTACTACTACTACTAGTACAACTACAACTACTACTGCTACTGCTACTACTAATACTACTACTCCTACTACTACTACTACTCTACTAACACTATAGCAGCTTCTACTATTGCTACTACTACTGCTGCTGCTACTACTATTGTTGCACCTACTACTAATACTACTACTACTACTACTACTACGGCTACTAGTAATACTACTAATTCTACCACTACAACTACTACTAATACTGCTACTTTTACTACTACTACTATTATGATAACAACAACAAGTACTAACAATACTACTCGTACTACTACTACTAGTAGTACTACTAGGTACTACTACTATTAGTACTACTACTGCTACTACTACTCCTACTATTACTACTACTACAACTACTACTACTTCTACAACTACTACTATTACTACTACTACCACTACTACCGTTACTACTACTACTAGTACACCAAATACTCCCACTACAACTACTAATATGACTACTACTACTACTACAACCCCTACAACTTCTACTATTAATACTTTGACTGCAACTACTGTTGTTGCTACCACTACTACTACTACTAGTACAATAATAATAATAACAATAACTGCTAATACTACTACTAGTACTACTTCTACTTCTACTGCTACTGCTACTACTACAATGGCTACTACAATTACTAGTACTACTCGGTACTACTACCACTACTACTGCTACTGTTACTACTACTACTAATACGACTACAACTACTATTACTACTACTGCGACTACTACTACTACTACTTCAACTACTACTATTATTACTAGTGCTACTACTACTACTCCTCCTAATACTAGTATTACAACTACTACAATTACTACAACAACTGCTACAACCCCCACTACTTCTACTATTACTATTACTATTACTACTGCTGCTACTATCATTGCGGCTACTACTGCTACTACAATAACAATAACAATAATAACAACAATAACTACTACTAATATTGCTGCTGCTGCTGCTATAACTACTACTACTACTACTGTAGCTACCACTACTGCTGTTGTTGCTGCTGCTACTCATACTACTACTACTATTACTATTACTCCTACTCCTACTCCTACTACTACTACTACTACTACTACTACTAATACTACAACTTTGACTACTACTACTACTACTACAATAACAATAATAACTACTAGCATTACTACTAGTACTACTGCCACTGCTGCTGCTACAACTACAACTGCTACTACTATTACTTGTACGACTAGTACTGCTACTACTACTACTATTACTACTACTTCTACCGCTAATACTATAACTACTACTACTTGTACCCCTAAAACATCTACTTTAACTACTACTATTACTGCTACTACTACTACAACTCCTACTACTACTACTATTAATGCTACTACTGCAACTACAACTACTGCTACTGCTCCTATTACTACTATTACCACTACAACAACTACTACTATTACTACATACTATTACAACTACTACAATTACAACAACGACTACTACTCCTACTACAGCTACTACTAGTCCCACTACTACCACTATTGTTATTACTTTTGCTACTGTTGCTACTACTACTACTAATAATACTAGTACTACTACTTCTTCTACCACAACATCAATAGCAGCAACAACAATAATGACTACTAATATTGCTACTACTACTACTCTTGTTGCAAATATTACAATTGCTACTTGTACTACTACTACTACTAGTACTACTACTATCACTACTACTACTACTACTGCTACTGTTGCTACTACTACTACTACTACTACTGCTACTATTACTACTACTTCTACTACTACTACTGCTACTACTGCTACTACTTGTTGAAGTAGTAGGAGTTGATGTAAAAGTAGTAGTAGAGGTAGTAGTTGTTGTAGTTATTGTTGTCATTTTGCTAGTAGTAGCAATAGAATGAGTAGGAGTAGTAGTAGTTGTTGTAGGAGTAGGATTAGTAGTTATAGTAGCAAGAGTAGTATTAGGAGTAGTAATAGTGGTAAAAGTACTTGTAGTAGTGGTAGTAGAATTATTGCGATGGCAGCTGTAGCAGCAGTAATGCTAGTAGGAGTAGTGGTAGTAGTAGGACAAGTTGTTGTTGTAGTAGTAATAGTAGTAGTTGTAGTAGTATCAATAGTTGTAGTAGTTCTAGTAGTAGTATGAGTAGTAGTAGTAGTAAAAGTTGAAGCAGGAGTAGCTGAAGTATTAGCAGCTATAGTAGTAGTGTAGTAGCTAGAGTAGTAGGAATTGTAGTAGTTGTATTAGTAATAGTAGTAGTAGTAGTAGAAGTAGCAATAATAGTCATAGTAGAAGTCATAGTAGTAATAGTAGCAATAGTAGTAGTCATAGAAATAGGAACAGTAGAAGTAGTGGTAGTATTAATATGCTAGTTAGGTATTGTAGTTGTAGTAGGAGTAGCAGTAGTACTTAGAATAGTAGTAGTATCAATTGTGGTAGTACTAGCTGTTCTTGTCAGAGTATAAGAAATATTAGTAGTAGTATTTGTAGTAGTAGAAGTAGTAATAACAGTAGTATTACTAGTAGTAGAAGTAGTGATAATAGTAGTACTAGTTGTAGTCGTAATTGGAGTAGTAGTTGGCATAGTAGGGGTAGTAGTGGTAGTAGGCATAGTAGTAGTAAGGGTAGTTGGAGAAAGAATAGTTGTAGCAGCAGTAGTTGTGGTGGTAGGAGTAGAAGTAGTAGTAGTAGGTGTTGGAGTAGGAATAGTTGTAGTAGTGGTTGTAATAGGAGTAGAAGTAGTAGTAGTAGCAGTAGTAGTTGTAGTAGTAGTAGTAGTAGTAGTAGTAGCGGTAGTAATAGGAGTACTAGTAGCAGCAGTAGCAGTAGCGGAAAGGGTTACTGTAGTAGTAGTAGTAGCAGTACTAGTAGTAATGGTACTAGTAGGTGTAGTAGTTGTAGTTGTAGTTGTAGTACTAGTTGTATTAGTTGTAGTAGCGGTAGCAATAGGGGCAATAGTTGTAGTTGTAGTAGTAGTAGTAATAGTAGTTACAATAGTAGTATTAGTAGTAGTAGTAGTAGTAGTCGTGGTAGTTGAAGTAGTAGTAGCAGCAGTCGTTGTTGTAGTACTAGTAGTAGTGGTGGTCACAGTAGTACTTGTATTAGTAGTAGTAATAGTAGTTGCGATATTTCTAGCCCTAGAAGTAGTAGTAATAGTAGTGGTAGTAGTAGTAGTCGCAGTAGCAGTTGTAGTAGTAGTAATAGTAGCAAAAGTTAAAGTAGTAAAAGAAGTAATAACAACTATTGTACCGGTAATAGTAGTAGTAGTAGTGGTAGTCACAACAGTAGTAGTAGTAGTAGTAGTAGAAGAAGTTGTAGTAGTTGTAGTAATAGCAGTAGTAGTACTAGTTATTATTGTCATAGCAATTGTGGCAGTAGTAGTTATAGTAGTTATAGTAGTCGTACCAAAATTACTAGTAGTAGTAATAGTAGTAGTAGTGGTAGCAATAGTAGTAGTAGGAGTAGTAGTTGTAGTACTTATAGTAGTCGGAGTAATAGTTGCTGTAGTAGTAGTAGCAGTAGATGTACTAGTAGTTACAGTACCAGTAGTAGTAGTAGTAGTAGTTGTTGTAGTAATAGTAGTAGTGGTAGCAGTAGAAGTAATAGTAACAGTATTAGTATTCGTAGTAGTAGTAGTAGCCATAGTACTTGTGGTACTAATAGTAGCAGTACTACTAGAAGCAACAGTAGTAGTGGTAGTAGTTGTTGTTATTGTTGCCGTAGTAGTAGTAGTAGTTGTTGTAATAGCAGTAGTCATAGCAGTAGTAGTGGGAGCATTAGTATTGGTAGTCATAGTGGAAGTCGCAGCTGCGGTTGTAGTCACAGCCGTAGCCGCAGTTGTAGTAGTAACAGTAGCAGTAGTTGTTGTAGTAGTAATAGTTATAGTAGTAGCTGTAGTAGCAGAAGTAGTAGTAGTAGTAGCAGTAGCAGTTGTGGTTGCGCTAGTTGTTGTAGTAGATGTGGTAGTGGTAGTAGTTGCAGTAGTAGTAATAGTAGCTGTAGTAGTGGCAGTAGTAGGAAAAGTAGTATTAGTAATAGTAGTAGTAGTAGTATTAGTAGTAGCAGCCACAGTAGTAGTAGTAGCAGTAGCAATAATAGTAATAGTAGTAGCTGCAGCAATAGCAATAGTAGTAGTAGTATTAGTAGTATTAGTAGTAGTAGTTGTAGTGGCAATTGTAGTAGTATAGTAGTAGTAGTAGGGGAAGAAGCAGTAGTTGGAGAAGCAACAACAGTAGTGGTACTAGTTGTAGTTGTAGAAGTTGTATTGGAAGAAGTAGCAATAGTTTCAATAATAGCAGTAGTAGTAGCTGTAGTAGTAGCATTACCAGTCGTAGTAGCATTAGTAGTAGTAGTATTAGTAGTAGTAGTACTAGTAGTAGCAGTAGCAGAAATTGCTGTAGTTGTACTAGTAGTAATAGGAGTAGTAGTAGTAATAGCAAAACTAGCAATAGAAGTAGTAGTAATGGCTGTGGTAGTAATAATAGTAGTAGTAGCAGTAGTAGCAGGAGTACTAGTAGGAGCAGTAGTAGAAGGAGCAGCAACAATAGTAGTAGTTGTTGTAGTAGTAGTTGTAGTTGTAGCATTAGTAATAGTAGCATCAGTAGTAAGAGCAATAATAGTAGTAGTAGTAGTAGTGGCAGCAGCAATAATCATAGTGGATGTAGTAGGAGTAGTAGTAGCAGTTGCAGTAGCAGCAGCAAAATTAGTTGTTGTAGTTGTAGCAGAAGTAGCAGTGGTAGCAGTATCAGTAGTAGATGTTGTAGTAGTAGCGGTCGCAGTAGCCATACTAGTAGTATTAGTGACAGAAGCTGTAGTAGTAGCAGAAGTAGTAGTGGTGGTAGTGGTAGCAATAGTAGTAGTAGCAGCAGCAGCAGCAGCAGTAGTAGTAGTAGTAGTAGTTATTCTAGTAGCAGTTGCAATTGTAGCGATAGTAGTAGTAGAAGCAGCAGTAGTAGCAATAAAAGTACATTAGTAGTAGTAGCAGTAGCAATAGTCATAGTAGTAGTAGTAGGGGTATTAGTAGTAGCTGCAGTAGTAGTAGTAGCAGTAGTTGTTGTAGTTGTAGCAGTAGTTGTTGTAGTTGTAGTAGTAGTTGCAGTGGTAGTAGTAGGAATAGTAGATGTAGTAGTAGTGGTCGTCGTAGTAGTCGGACTAGTAGTAGTTATGACCGAAGAAGTAGTAATAGGAGAAGTAGTAGTAGTAGCAGTAGTACTAATAGTCCTTGTTGTAGTAGTAGCAGTAGTAGTAGTAATTGTAGTTGCAGTAGTAGCAGGAGTAATAGTTGAATCAGTAGGAGTAGTAGGAGTAGCAATAGTAGTAGTAGTGGTATAGCTGTCACATTGGGAGCAGCAGCAGTAGTAGTAGGTGAAGTAATAGTAGTAGTAATAGTAGCAAGAGTTATAGCATTTGTACTAGCCGCAACAATAGTAGTAGTAGTTGTTGTTGTTGTTGAAGTAGTTGTAGTTGTAGTGCTACTAGTAGCAGAAGTAGTAGTAGTAGTAGAAGTAGAGTAGTAGGAGTAGCAGTGGTAGTAGCAGTAGGTGTAGTAGCTATTGTAGTAGTAGTAGCAGTAGATGTAGTGGCAGCAGCTCTTACAGTAGTAGAAGTTGTAGCTGTAGCCGTTGTTGAAGAAGTAGTAGTAGTAGCAGTTTCAGAAGTAGTACTTGTAGTAGTAGTAGCTGGAGTAGTTTTGCTCAGAGAAGTTATTGTTGCGGTAATGGTAGTAGCAGCAGTAGCAGTAGTAGTAGGAGTAGTAGTAGTAATTGAAGTAGTTGTAGTCATAGAAGTAGTTGTATTAGTTGTAGTAGTACGAGCATTTGTTGTAGTAGTAGTAGCGGTAGTAGTAATAGTAGTTGCAGCACCATTAGAACTAATAGTAGTACTAGCAGTAGTAGCAATTGTATGAGTAGTGGTAGTCGTAGCCGTAGTACTAGTGGAACTAATAGTATCAGTAGTAGTAGTAGCAACAATAGTAGGGGTAGTAGTAGTAGCAGTTGTCTTGGTGGTATTAGTATTAGTTGTAACAGTAGTAGCAATATTAGCAGGAGTAGTAGTAGTAGTAGTAGTAATAGCAGTTGTTGTTATTGTAGTAATTCTGTTGCTACTTCTGTTACTACTAATGCAACAACTACTACTACTGCTACTGCTAGTACTACTACTACTACTGTGACTATTGCTATTACTAGTACTACTACTCCAGCTGCTACTACTGCCACTACTACTATTGCTAGAACAACAACTATTACTGGTACTACAATTACTGCTATTGCTTTGAAAATTAATGTTATTGCTACTGCTACTAATGCGACTACTACAGCTGCTATAGCCACTACTTTGGCTGCTTCTAGTACTACTACTACTACTACTACTACCGCTATTCCATGACTACTACTACTACTTTAATGACTACTGCTGCTATTGCTACTTCTGCTACTATTGCTACTACTACTATAATTTCTACTAATATTACTACTACTACTACTACTACTACTGGTAGTAATTGTATTAGTTGTAATAGTAGTGGAAGTTGTAGTAGTTGCAGGAGTAGTACCATTAGTAGTAGTAGTTGTTGTAGTATAAATAGAAGTAGTAGTACTAGTATAAGTATTTGTGGTAGTAAGTGTAGTATTAGTAGCAGCAGTAGTAGTACCAGTAGGGGTAGCAGTTGTTGTAGTAGTAGTCCTACTGGTGATAGTAGTAGTAGTAGTAGTAGTAGTGGCAGTAATAGTAGTACCCCTAGTAGTAGTAGTGGCATTAGTAGTGGTAGTCGTAGTGGTAGTTGTTGTTGTAGTAGAAGAAGTATTAGTACTAGTAGTTGCTACAGCGGTACTAGTAGTCATAGTATTAGTTGTAGTAATAGCAGTAGTACCAGGAGAAGCAGTAGTAGTAGATGTAGTAGCAGCAGTAGCCATATTAGTACTACTAATAGCAGCTGCAATAGTAGTTGTATTAGTAGTAGTTGTAGCATTAGTAGTAACAGTTATAATAGCAGCAGTAGTAGTAGAAGTAGTAGTTGTAGCAGCAGCATTAGTAGTAGTAGTAGTAGCAGTAGCAGTCGTAGTAGTAGTAGTAGTAGTAGTAGCAATAGAAGTAGTTGTAGCAGTAACAGTAGCAGTAGTAGGAGCAAACACAATAGGGGTTGTAGTTGTAGTAGTAGTAGCTACTACAGTGGTAGCAATAGTAGTAGCAGTAGTAGTTGTAGTAGTTGTGGTAGTAGCAATAGTTCTAGTTGTTGTAGTTGTAGTAGTGGCAGTAGCAGTTGTAGCTGAGGTAGCAGTAATTATAGTAGCACTAGCAGTAGTAGTACTAATGGTAGGACTAGAAGCAATAGGAGTTGTAGCTGTAGCAATTATAGTAGTCGCAGAAGTAGCAGTAGCTGTAGCAATACTAGCAGTGGCAAAAGATGCACTAGCAGTCACATTAGTTGCAGTAGTAGTAGTAGTATCAATAGTAGCAATAGCAGTATTAGTAATAGCATTAGCAGCAGTAGCTGTAGCATTAGTAGTAGTAGCAATAGTATTAGAAGTATCAGAAGCAGCAATAGTAGTATTAGTAGTAGCATTAGTAGTAGTAGTTGTAGCAGTAGTAGCAACAATAGTAGCCACGACAGCAGCAGCAGCAGCAGTACTTGCTACAATAGCTGTTGCAGCATTAGCTATTGCAAACATAGCAGTAGTAGCACTAGTAGTAGTTGTTGTAGTAAGTGTAGTAATAGTAGCAGTAGTAGTAGTAGTAACAGCCGTTGTCATAGTAGTATTTGTACTAGTAGCAGTTATAGTAGTACTAGTAGTAGCAGCAGCAGTTGTAGTAAAAAGTAGTTGCAGTAGTAGTTGTTGTTGTTGTAGCAGTAGTAGTAGTAGGAGTAGTAGTCGTAGTTGTTATTGTAGTCATAGTAGTAGTTGTAGGAACAGTCGAAGTAGTAGCAGTAGCGGTAGTAGTTGGAGTAGTAGTACTAACAATTGTAATATTAGTAGTCGTAGTAAGTAATAGTAGCAGTAGTAGTTGTTGTTGTAGTTGAAGGAGTACTAGCAGTAGCAGCAGTAGTAGTAGCAGAAGCAAAAATAGTAGTAGTACAAGCAGTAGCAGCAGTAGTAGTAGTGGCAGTAGTAGTCATAGTAATAGTAGTATTAGGAGCAGTAGGAGTAGTAGTGGTTGTTGTTGTTGTTGTTGCTGCTATAACAGTAGTAGGAGTAGTAGCAACAGCAGTAGTAGCAGCCGTAGTAGTAGTGGTAGAAGTAGTAGTAGCAGCAGCAGTAGCAGCAGTAGTAATAGTTATTGTTGTAGTGGTAGTAGTGGTTTTCATAGGAGTAGTAGCAGTAGTAGCAGTAGTAGTAGATGTCCCAGCAATAGCAGCAGCAGGAGTAGTAGTGGTAATAGTAGTTATAGTCAAAGTAGTCGTAATAGCAGTAGTAGTAGTAGTTGTTGTAGGAGTAATAGTAGTAGTAGGATTAGCAGTCTTAGCAGTCTTAGCTATAGTAGGAGGAGTAGTAGGAGTAGCAGTAGTAGTAGCATCAGCTACAGTAGTGGTAGCATTAGTAGTAGTACCATTAGTAGTAGTAGTTATTGTAGTAGTTATTGTAATGGTAGTAGTAGTTGTAGTCAGAGGGGTAGTCATAGTTGCAGTTTCAGTAATAGTAGTTGTAGTGGTAGTAGTAGCATTAGTGGTGGTGGTAATAGTTGAGGAGTGGTAGTAGTTACAATTGTAGTAAGAGAAGTGGTAGGAGTAGTAGTAATTGCAGTAGTACGAGTGGTAGTAGGAGTAGTAGTAGCAGTGGCAACAGTTGGAGTAGTCACTAGTAGTAGTATTAGTAATAGCAGTAGTTGTAGAAGTAGCAATAGTAGTAGAAACAGTAGTTGTTGCGCTATTAGTAGCAGTAGTAGTTGTTGCAGCGATAATAGTAGTAGTAGCTGTAGCAGCAGCAACAGTAGCAACAATAGTTGTTGTAGTAGTAGTAGTAGTAGTAGTAGTAGTAGTAGTAGTAGTAGTAGTAGTAGTCATAGTAAGAGTAGTAGTAGTAATATGAGGAGTAGTAGTAGTAGTAGTAGCAGTAGTAGTATTAGTAGCAGCAGCAATAGTAGTAGCACTTGTAGTTGGTGTGGTAGTTGTAGTAGTAGTAGTCAGAGTAGCGATAATAGTAGTTGTTGTTGTAGTAGTAGTAGCAGCAGTAGTAATAGTAGTGCAAGTAGTAGTAGTTGAAGTCATAGCAGTAGTAATAGCAGCTGTAGTTGTTGTAGTAGCCGTAGTTCCAGTAGTAGTACTAGCAAAAGCAGCAGTAGTAGAAGCAATAGTAGTGGCAGTAGTAGTAGTTGTAGCGGTAGTGGTAGCCGTAGCAGTAGCAATAGTTGTAGCAGCATTAGTATTAGTAGCATTGGCAATAGTAGTCGCAGTAGCAGTGGTAGTAGTTGTAGTAGTAGTTCTAGTAGTAGTTGTAGTAGTAGTAGTAATAGTAGTAGGAATAGCGGTAGTTGTACTAGTAGTAGTAGCAGCAGTGACAGTGGTAGTGTGAGTAGTAGCAATAGTTGTAGTAGTAGCAATAGTAGCGGTAGCTATAGTATTTGCTATAGTTGTAGCAGTAATAGTAGTAGCTATAGTAGTAGCAGTAGCAGCAGTAGTTGTCGTAGTAGTAGTAGCAGCAGCAGTAGCAGTATCAATTGTAGAAGTTGTAGTAGTAGAATTAGCAATTGTCGAAGTAGTAGGAGTACTAATAGTAGTAGTAGTAGTAGCAGCAGCAGTTGTTGTTGTTCTTATAATAGCAGTAGTCGAAAGTAGTAGTCAGAGTATTCCTACTAGTAGTAGTAGTAGTAGTAGCAGTAGGAGAGCAATAGCAGTGGCAGTAGTCGTAGTAGTAGTAGTAATAGTTGCAATAGTGCTAGTAGTAATAGTATTTGTAGTATTGGTAGTAGTAACAGCTACTGTAGTATTTGCAGTAGTAGTATCAATAGCCGTAGTAGTTGTAGTGGTTGTAATAATAGTAGTCGTAACAGCAACAGTAGTTGCAGTAGCAGAAACAATAGCAGTAGTAGTTGCAGTGCTTGTAGCAGCAGTACTAGTACTAGTTGTACCAGTAGCAATAGTAGTAGTAGTTGCAGCAACTGTAGTAGCAATAAGAGTGGTATTAGTTGTATATGTTGTAGCGTTGGTAGTAATAGTAAAGGAAAGAATCTTTCTGTATTTTTTTCACTCTTGTTTTATACTTGTTGCTTTTCCGAGTAGTAGTATTACTTGTAGCAGCAGTAGTAGCAGTAGTAGCAACTGCAACATCAATAATACCAGTAGTAGCAATAGTAGTACTAGTAGTAGCAATTGTTCTAGACTAGCTGTAGTAGCATTAGTAGTAGTAGTAGTAGTAGTAGTAACAACAACAACAACAACAGTAGTTGTTGTAGTAGTAGCAGCAGTAGTAGTAGTTGTAGTAGTTGTAGTAGTAGTGGTAGTAATAGTAATTGTAGTAATAGTAGTAGTCATAGTAGTAGTCGGAATGTTAGAAGTAGTAGTGGTAGTAGTAGTAGTACTAATAATAGTCGTATTAGTTGTAATAGTAGCAGCAACAGTAGTAGTAGTAGGAGAATTAGGATCAATAATAGAAGTAGCGGTACCAGTAGTAGTAGTAGGAGTAGTAGTAGCAATTGTAGTAGTAGAAGCAGTTGGGGTTGGAGTTGGAGTACGAGTAGTAGTAACAGAAGTAGTAGATGTAGTTCTAGTAATAGTTGCAGTACCAGTTGTAACAATAGTGGTAGTAGTTGTAGTAGTTGGACTGATAGTACTAGTAGTAGTTGTATTGGCAATAGCAGTTGTAGAAGAAGTGGTAGCAGTAGTATAACTACTAGTAATAGTATTAGGAGTAGTAGTAGCTGCAAGAGTAGTCATTGTTGTAGTAGTAGTAGTAGTAGTAGAAGTAGTAGTAATAATTTTAGTAGTAGTAGAAGTAGTAGTATTAGTAGTAGTAAAAGTAGAAGTTGTTGTAGTGGTACAAGTAGGAGTAGGAGTTGGAGTAGGAGTAGCAGTAGTATACGTACTACTAGCAGTAGTAGTAGCAGTAGCCGCAGTAGTAGGAGTAGTAGTTATAGTTGTAATAGTAGTAGTAGTAGTATTAGTTGTTGTAGTAGCAGCAGAAATAGTAGCAGAAGTAGCAGTAGTAGTAGTAATAGTAGCAATTGTAGTAGCAGCATCAGTAGTAGTAATAGTAGTAGTAGAAGAAGAAGAAGAAGAAGTGATAGCAGTAGTGGTAGTACTAATAGTACCAGTAGTAGGATAGTAGTAGTAGTAGTATTAGTAGTTAGAGTAGTAGTAGTGCTAGTGGTAGTAGTAGTTGTAGAAGTAGTAGTATTAGTGGTTGTATCAGCAGTTGAAGTAGTAGAAGTTGTAGTAGATGTTGTAATAGTAGTAAGGGAATTCGTAGCAGTAGGGGTAGTAGCACTAGTAGTAGTAGTAGTAGTAGTAGAAGTAGTAGTAGTAGTAGTAGTAATAGTAGTAGTAGTTGTTATTGTTGTTGTAGTAGTACTTGTAGTTGGAGCAGTAGTAGTTGTTGTAGCATTAGTACTAGTGGTAGTAATAGTAGTAGTAGTAGTAGTAGTAGGAGCAGTAGTATTAGTATTAGCAGTAATAGTAGTAGTAGAAATAGCAGTTGTAGTAATAATAGTTGTAGTAGTAGTAGCAGAAGTAGGAGTATAAGGAGTTAGAAGTAATTGTCGCAGTAGTAGTAGTTGTAGTAGTAGGAGTAAGAGCGGAAGTTGGAGTTGGAGTAGCAGTAATATAAGTAGTACTAGTAGTAGTAGCAGTAGTCGAAGTAGTAGAAGAAGTAGTAGTTATTGTAGTAGAAGTAGTAGTGGTAGTATTAGTTGTAGTAAGAGTAGCAGAGTAGTAGTAGTAGTAATAGCAACAATTATAGTAGTAGGAGCAGCAGTAGTAGTAGTAGAAGAAGAAGAACAAGTAGTAGCAATAGTGGTAGTAGTATTAGTAATAGCAGCAATTGTAGTAGTAGTAGAAGCAGCAGTAGTAGTAGTAGAAGAAGAACAAGTAGTAGCAATAGTGGTAGTAGTAACAGTAGCTGTAGTAGTGGTTGGAGTAGTAGCAGTACTAGTAATAGGTGTAATTGTAGTTGTAATAGAAGCAGTCGTATTAGTAGTAGTACTAGTAGTTGAAGTAGTAGAAGTTATGGTAGTAGCAATAGTAGTAATAGTAATAGTAGTAGTATTATTAGTCGTAGGAGTCGTAATAGTAGTAGTAGTAGTAGTTGCTGTAATTGTAGTGGTAACCGTAGCAGAAGTCGTAGTGGTCACTATTGTTTTTGTTGTAAAAGTAGGAGTTGGGGTAGTTCTAGTTGTAGATGTAGTACTAGTAGTAGTTGTAGTTGTTGTTGTTGCAATATTAGCAGTAGTAGAAGTAGTAATAGTAATTGGAGTAGGAGTAGTATTAGCAGTGGGAGTAGTAATACTAGTAGTAGTATTTGTAGTAGTAGTTGTTGTAGTAAAAGTTGTAGTTGTAATTGTAGTGGTAGTAGTGGTAGAAGTCATGGAAGTAGTAGTATTAGAAGTTGTAAAATTAGGAGTTCAAGTAGTAGTAGTTGTAGATATAGTAGTAGTAGTAGTTGTTGTTGTTCTAGCAATAGTTGTTGTAATAGTAGTGGTAGGAGTAGTAGTAGCGGTACTACTACTATTACTACAACAACTACTTCTGCTACAATTACTACTATTGCCTCTACGACTACCACTACAAGTGGGACAACTACTACTTCTGCTACAACAGATGCTACTACTAGTAACACTACTACTAGTACTACTAGTACTGCTACTACTGCTACGGCTACTACTATTAATACTTCTACTGCTACTACTGCTACAGATACTACTATTACTACTTCTACTGCTACTACCGCTACTACTGCTATTGCTGCTGTTGCGGCTCCTACTACTACTATTACAGCTGCTGCTGCACCTGCTACAATGGCTACTACAATTGCTACTACTGCTAGTACTACTGCTGCTAGTGCTGCTACTACAACTACTACTTCTGTTACTACTAATACTACTACTACTCCTAATACTGCTAACCCTTCTACTACTACTATGATTACCAATACCACTACCGTTGCAGCAACTATTACTAATACTTCCCCTACATCTACTACTTCTGCAACTACTACTGCTACGTCTACTTTTGCTTCTACAACAACTACTACTACTGCTACCACCACGACTACTACTTCTACTATTATTAATACTGTAAGCACTACTACTTCTACTGTGCCTAAAACTATTACTACTATTGCTCCTACAACTGCTACCACTGCTACTGCTATAATTGCCACTACTGCTACTGCTAGTACTACTACTATTACTACGACAACAACTACTACTACTGCTACTAGTATTGCTATTACTACTACTACCGCAACAACTACTACAACAACTACTGCTACTAATACTACTACAACAACTACTGTTACTCTCAACTACTTCTCATACTAGTACAACTACTGCTACTGCTACTAGTAATGCTTCCTCTATTACTACTACTACTACTACTGTTGCTTCCACTATGACTGCTGCTTCTGCTACTACTACAGCTACAACTGCAACTACAGCTGCAACTACTGCTACTACTACTACTACTACTACGGCTTCTACTGCTACTACTACCACTACTACGAATGCAACTGCTGCTACTACTACTATAACTATTACTGCTATTATTCTCACTACTACTACTACAACTACTATCTCTGCTACTGCTATTACAACTTCTACTCCTCCAACTACTAATAATACAACAAGAACAACAACAAATACTACTACCACTACTACAACAACTACTACTTCTGCCAATACTACTGCTGCTCCTACTACTAGTACTACTACTACTACTACTACTACTACCACTTCTGCAACTATTGACGCTAATACTTCTACTACTACTACTACTACTGTTGCTGCTATAACTGCTACTGCTACTACTACTACTATTGCTGCTACTGCTACGACTACTGCTACTACTACAACTACTACCACTACTACTACTAATACTACTATTACAACTACTACTATTACGACTGCTACTATGACTACTACTACTACAACTACTACTACCACTGCTAAAATTACTACTATTAGAACCATCGCTACTACTAATGCAACTACTGCTACTATGACTATTGCTTATGTTGCTACTCTATTTCTCCTACCACTACTACTATTACTACTACTACTTTCACTACAGCAACTACTACTATAATCACTACTACTACGACTACTCTACTTCTACTCCTACTACTACTACTTCTACTACTACTACAACTAATACGACTACTACTGTTACTACCACTACCACTGCTACTATCGCAACTATTGCTGCTACTGCTACTACTCCGACAACAGCCACTACTACCACTCCTACTACTACTGCTGCTGCTACGGCTACTACTGCGACTACTATTGCTACGGCTACTACTGTGACTACTACTATTCGCAATACTACCATGACTACTGCAGTTGCTGCTGCTGCTGCTACTATTACTACTATTACTAGTGCTACTGCTACTACTACAGCTGCTGTTGCTACAACTACTTCTACTGCTGTTGCCGCTGCCACTGGCATTACTTCTTCTACAGCCACGACTACATGTACTACTAATACAACAGATGTTGTTGCTGCTACTACAACTATGCTGCTACTACTACTACTGCTGCTATTAATGCTACTACTGCTGCTGCTGCTGTTGTTACTATTGCTAATATTGCTACTACAATAACTACTTCTTCTATTACTACTACTACTGCTAGCACTACTACCACTACTTCTACTACACTTACTACAACTACTATCAATACTACTGTTGCTGGTGATGTGGCTACTACTAAAACTATTACTAGTGATAATAATGCTACTAATACCACTACTACAACAGCTACTATAGCTGTTGCTACTACTATTATTACAACTACAACAACAACTACTGCTACTATTATCACAATAGCTACAACTACAACTACTAATACTGCTACTATTATTATTAATGTTGCTGCTACAACTGCTACTACTGCTACTCCCAACACAACTAGTACAACAACGGCTAGAACTACTGCTACTGCTACTGCTACTACAACTACTACTACCACTACTATAGCTATTAACAATGCTACTACACCTACTACTACAACTATTGCAACCTTTGCTTCTGCTACTACCACTACTACTACTGCTGCTGCTACAACAACTTCTGCTACTACTACTACTACTGCTACTAAAACTACTACCACAACTACAACTACTACAACAACTAGAACAACTACTTCACTACTACTACTACTACTACAACAACAAAAATGCAACTACACTATACTATTACTACTACTACTACTTCTAGTAGTACTACTACTATTACTTCTCTTATAACTACTACTACTGCAACAATTACAATAGCTACTACTACAACTACTACACCTGCTCCTACTGCGACTACCACTACTGCTACAATTGCTCTACTGCTACTAGTACTACTACCACTACTACTACAACTTCTACTGCTTCAACTGCTGTGATACAGCTACTGCTATTACGGCTACTACAACTACTACTACAACAACTATTACTACTAGTAAAACTACTACAAATACTACTACTACACCTACTACACCTACTACTACTACCACTCTTGCTACTACAAACTATCGCTACTAATACTACACCTATTACTTTTGCTACTGCTACAGCTGTTATAGTTGCTACTACTACTGGAACTTCTGCTACAGCTACTTCTACTATTACTACTACTATTGCTACCACTACTATTACTACCGCTACTGCAACTACTACTATTGCTAGTGCTACTGTCGCAAGTACTACTACTACTACTTCTAATGCTACTACTACTATACCTACTAATATTACTACAACAACTACTAGTGCTACAACCACCACTACTACTACTGATGCTACTACTGCTACTTCTACAACTACTATTATTACTACTACTACTACTCCTTCTATTGTTGTTGCTGCTACTACTACCTCAACTGCTACTGGTAATACTACTATTACTACTACTACTGCGACTACTGCAATTGCTATTGCTGCTACTACTACTACTATTACTACTACTATTACTACCACTACTACTACAGTTACTAGTTTTGCTACAACTATTACTGCTACTACTACTACTTCTACTATAACTACAACTATAGCTAGTACTACAACTTTTACTTCAACAAATACAACTATTACTACAATAGCTACTTATACTGTCACTACTGCTACTATTGCTGCTACAGCTAATACTGCTACTATTACCACCACAACAACTACTACTACTACTATTGCTTCTACTACTACTTCTACTACTTCGCCTACTACAACTACTACTGCTACTATTACTGCTACTACTGGTGCTATGGCCACTAAAACTACTACGACTATTACTGCTTCTATAGCTACTACTGCTACTACTACAACAACAATAACAACAACTACTACTACTACTAATACTACAACAACTACTACTACTTTTATTACTACTACTTGTATTACTGCTACTACTACTAATGCTACTACTGGTACTACTACTATTACTACTACTAGTACTACTTACTCCACCACTACTACTGATACTACTAACGCTACAATAGCTATTGCTACTGCTACTACTCTATTTCTCCTATTACTACTACTACGGCTATCATTACGACTACTACAACTTCCACTATTGCTTCTACTGCTGCTACTACTGCTACTACTACTATGACTTCTACTACTACGATTATAGCTACTACTACTAGAACTAATACTACAACTAACACTATTGCTATAATCGCTGCTACTACTACCACTACGACTGCTGTGATCACAGCTTCTACTACTGCTACTAATACTACTACTGTTGTTGCAGCTACTACTGCTTTAACTACTATTGTTGTGACTACTACAACTGCTACTACCAACACAACTAGAACAACAATGACCACTATTACTACTACCGCTTCTCCAACTACTACTACATGTGCTACTGCTACTTATATTACTACTACAACTACTGCTACTACTACTTCTACAGCTACTGCTACTACCACTGTTTCATCTACTACTACTATTGCTACTATAGTTATGATTGCTACTACTACAACTACTCCTAGTACGGTTGCTACTGTTGCTATTACTGCCATTACTACGACTACTACTGCTGCGACTAGTACCACAACTATCACTACCACTACTACTGCTATTACCGCAGCTGCTACTACTGCTACCTCTGCTATTGTTGCTACAATTTCTAGTACGATTACTACTAATACTAATACTACTACTACTACTAATACTACAACTACTACAACAACTACTGCGATTATTGTTGCTGCTTCTACTACTGCTACTACCACTAATACTAATAGTGCTATTGCAACTGCTACAACTACTACTACTATAGTTGTAACTACTACTACGGCTACTACTGCTACTACTGCTACTACTGCTACTACTCCTACTAATACAACTTCTACAACTATCGCTGCTACTACTACTACTACTACTATTAGTACTACTCCTGCTACTGTTGCTACTATTGCTCCTACAACTACAGCTATTACTGCTACAATGACTACTATTGCTAGTAATACTACTATTGCTTCTACGACTACCACTACAAGCATGACAAGTACTACTATTGCTACAACGGATGCTACTACTAGCAATACTACAAGCAGTACTACTAGTATTACTACTACTACTACTACTACAACTACAACAAAAACAACAACTACTACCACAACTACTACTACTACTACTAATACTACTATTAGTACTAGTATTACTATTGCTCCTACAGCTACTATTACTACTGCTCCTACAACTACTACCACTACTGCTGCTGCAACTACTGCTACTGCTAGTAGTACTACTACTACTACTACTGTCGTCGTTGCTGCTACTACTACTGCTACCACTAGTACTACTACTACTATCACAACAACTACTACTGCTACTACTACTACTTCTACTACTACTACAACTACTACTCCAACTACTTCTCACGCTACTATAGCTACTGCTACTACTAGTTCTTACTACTACTATTGCAAATGCTTCTTCTATTACTCCTGCTACCACTGCTGTTGCTTCCACTATTACTGCTGCTCCAACTACTTATACTACTACAGCTACTGCTACTACTACTCCTTACTACAACTGCTGCTAAAGCTTCTTCTACTACTGCTACTACTGCTATTGATTATACTGTTACTCCTACTACTACTGCTACCACAACTATGACTGCTACCACAACCACTACTACAACTATGGCTGCTACTACTGCTGCTACTACCACTACTACGACTGCTATTGCTGCTACTACTATCTCTACTACTGTTACTACAACTTCGACTCTGACTACTACTAATAATAATACTACAACTACTACTACTACCACCACTGCTACAACTACTCCTACTTCTGCTAAAACTACTGCTACAACTACTATTACTACTACTACTGCTGCTGCTGCTTCTACTAATGCTACTACTTCTGCTCCAACTACAACTCCTACTACTACTACTACAGCTGCTACTACGACTATTGCTACTGCTGCTACTACTATCATTATTACTACTACTACAACTACTATGGCCGCTCCTACAACAACTACTACTACTAATAGTACTACTACTACTATTGCTACTACTATTGCTACATCTATTGCTACTACTACAACTACTGCTACTATTGCTACAGCTACTACTACGGCTACTACTATTGCTATTACTACTACTATTATTGTTCCTACTACTTCAAGTGCAACTAGTACTACTCCAAATATTAATAATGTTGCTATTGCTCTTACAATTGCTGCTACTACTACAATAGCTACCACTACTTGTACGAAAACCACTACTACTGCTACTGCTATTGCAACTACTATTAGTACTACTACTAGTACCACTAGTAACGCGAATGCTACTACTGCTAGTCCAGCTCCAACTACTACTTCACTATAGCTACTTCTGCTGCTACTATGGCTGCTACTACTTCTACTACGGCTACTACTACTGCTACTAGTCCTGCTATTACTACTGCTGCTACTACTACTACTACAATTACTACCGCTACTAAAACTACTATTACTGCTGCTTCTACAACTACTACTTCAATTACGACTAATACTACTACTCCTTCTACTACAACTATCATTGCTACTACTACTACTACCGCTGCTACAACTATTGCTACTGCTTCCCCTAGTACTACTACTTTTGCAACTACGACTGCTATGGCTACTACTGCTTCTACATCAACTACTACTGCTGCTGCTACCATGACTACTACAACTACTGCTGCGACTACTACTACTATGACTACTACTACTACTCCTACTTCTACTGCTCCTACTGCAACTTCTACTAGTACTACAACTACTACACCTCCTTCTCCTCCTCCTCCTCCTACTACAACTACTATTGCTACAACCACTACTACTACTGTTGCTACTGCTTCTACCGTTGCTACTGCTATGACTCCTGCAACTTCTACTTGTACTACAACTACTACCACTAATTATGTTCTAACTACTAATATAACTACTAGTACTACTACTACCACCACTACTACTGCTACTACTTCTATTATTGCTACAACTACTATTGCCACTGCTACTACTACTGCTGGTACTGCTGCTACAATTGTTAGAACTGCTACGACTGCTGCTGCTACTACTTTTACTGCTACTACTATTACCACTACTACTACTACTACAACTGCTACTACTGCTACTATTGTTACTATTATTAGTACAATTACTACTACTAGTACTACTACTACAACTTCTACTACTACTACTATTACTACTACTGCTACTATTACTAATAGTACTACTATTACCACTACTACTACTACAACAACAACAATAACCACGATTACTACTACTACTTCTACTACTACTACTACTATTACTGCTACCAATACTACTATTGCTACTACTGCTGCTACTACTACTACTAATAATATGACTACCAATGCTACTACTGCAACTTGTCCTACAATAACGACTACTATTGCTTATGCTGCTACTACTACTTCTCCTACTACCACTCGTGATACTAATACTTCTGCTGCTGCTACTGCTACTCCTACTTATGCTGCTGTTGCTACTGCTACTACTGCTACTCCAACTACTTCTCATTCTACTACTACCGCTACTACTACTAGTACATCTCCTACTACTACTACTACTACTACTACTACTACTACTACAATTACGACTACTACTTTTATTACTACTACCACTACTACTACTGTACTACTGCTTCTACCACTAACGATACTTCTACTAATTTTGCTATCTCTGCAATTACTACAAATGCTACTACAGCAACGATTACTACTGCTACTACTACTACTACAATGGCTTCTACTGCTGCTACTACTGTCACTACTACGACTGCTACTTGGGCTACCACTGCTACAACTATTACTATAACAACAATAACAACTACTACTCCAACTACATCTGCTACTACTACCAAAACCTCTATTACGACTACTACTAATGCTAATGCTACTGCTACTTCTACTACTACTTCTGCTAATACTACTACTACTACTATTATTGCTACTACTACAGCAACTACTGACACTACTACTACTACGATTGCTACTACTTCTACTACTACTGATACAACTGCTACTACTACTACTACTATTGCTGCAACTGCTACTACTACTAATACTACTATTGTTGCTACTACTTCTACAACTTGTACTACTACTACAAGTACTATTAGTGCTACAACCGCTGTCGCTACTACTACTCCTAGCTCTACTGATACTGCTATGACTACTTGTACTACTGTGGTAGCTACTACTTCCGCTACTACTTGTACTACTCCTACTACTACTAATTCTAATGCTACTTCCTCAACTACTACTAATAGTACTACTAATACTACTACTACTTCTAGAACTACCACTACTAGTACGATAACTACTACTACCGCAACTGATACTGCTACTATTTTAACTACTGCTACTATTACTACTACTAATGCTATTACTTCTACTTGTATTACTACTACTATTACTACTGCATCTGCTACTACTACTACTACTGCTGCTACTACGACTACTGCGGTGACTAATATTATGGCTATGAGTGCTGCTAAAACATCTACTACTACAACAACAACTACTGCTGCTACTACTACTACTACTACAACAACTACTACTACTACTCCTCCTCCTCCTCCTCCTCCTCCTCCTCCTCCTACTACTACTGCTGCTGCTGCTACTGCGACTACTACTACTGCTACTGCTACTTCTACAACTATGGCTACAAAGACAACTACTGCTAATAATAGTTCTACTGTTACTTCTACTACTGCTACTTCTACTAATGCTACTACTACTACTAGTACTAATGTTGCTGCCACAGTTGCTACTACTATTACTACTACTACTACTATGAATGCTACTAGTACTATTGCTACTATTTCTATTGCTACTACTGCTACTGCTGCTGCTACGATACTACTACTACTAATTAGTATTGCTACTGCTGTTGCTGCTACTACTACTACTACTACTGGTACTAATTGCTAATACTATTACTTTTACTATTGCTTTTGCTGCTACTGTTACTACTTCTACCACAACTGCTACAACTTCAACAACTGCCACTACTACTGTTACTTTTGTAACTACTACTACTACAATGGCAGCTGCTACTACCACCATTACTCTAACTAATGCTATTACTGCAACTACAACTACTACTGCTACTAGTACAACTACTGCTAGTACAACAACTACTTCTATTACTACTACTACTTCTACTACTACTAGTACTACTCCTACTACTACTAATACTGCTACTAGTACTACTACTACTGCTGCTGCTACTAATACTACTACTGCTTATACAACTATCACTACTTGTACGATGACTACAACTACTTCTACAGCTACTGCCACTACTATTTCTAATGCTACGAGTACCATTACAACAACTACTACTACTGATACTATGACTACTTCTACTATCACTGCTACTATTGCCTCCAATGCTACTGTTGTGCCTACAACTATAACCCCTACTACTACTTATACTACTACTACTACTGCTATTTCTACGATGACTACTACTGCTACTACTGTAGCTGCTATTACTGCTACTTCAACTACTACTTCTATAGCTATTACTACTACTACTATTTGTACTACTACTGCTACTACTGCTACTACTACTATAGATATTACTACTACTACTACAGCTACTACTACTACTAATACTATTACTACTACAACTATTTCGATGACTACTATGATTACTACTACTACTCCTGCTAGTACAATAATAACTACAATTACTTCTATGACTATTACTAATACCACTGCAACTATTACTTCTAGTACTACTTCTCTTGCTACTGCTACTACTACTACTACTATTACTACTAAAAATACTCATTCTATTATCGCTGCTATTACTAGAAGTACTAGAACTATTGCTGCTACAACTAGTACAACTATAGCAACTACTACTACTGCTGCTACTACTATTTTTGCTAATACTACTACTCTAATTGGAACTACTACTACAGCTACTACTTACACTACTCTACAATAACTACGGCTACTACTACTAATACTATAACAATAACTACTACTATTGGT